>JAUZSZ010000421.1:8343069-8354325 GCA_034780575.1 Labeobarbus marequensis
TTTATTAATAATATTGGTGTGTTCTGAAAATTCCCTGGACTAAGCTTCGTTTATTAATACTATTTTCATAATAAGTAAGCAGAAGTAAGCTGAATCTTATGTAAGCAAACTGAATCAAATCATATTGTATAGATTTATTCTGTTACTTACTGTGATTACTGTGTATTCACATTCTCCATCAAAAGTGTATCTCTTTCCATCAAACGTAATGTAATGGCCATCTCCATGAACTAAGCAGGTTCCATGGCATGGGTTTGTGGTACATTCCCATTTCCTATCCTTACAGGTACTGCATACACAAATGTAAGTGTGAATGTAAGTATTCATTCTGTAATTATTATATAAGTTGGTGATTTTGTAAGATGTTTTTATGCTCCAACATAGCATTTGTGATTTTAAACTTGTGATTTGAAAGTAAAATGTTCCCATATAGGTCCAAACATAAACCTAACCCTTAGTTTGACATGAACAGATCTAACAAATAAAAAACAGCAGATGAAAAAAAAACCTTCTAAGACAAGAGCATTTATAGAGGAGAATATTATATATTTTAAATGTAATTTCATACCACAGGATGCTATATAACATAATGCACAATTTGATATGTGTAAATAAAATAATGGTTCAGAAAAAACCTGACAATTCTCCTGTGGTAGAAGATAGAATAATAGTTTAAAATGAGATTTTACCAGCTATTGCAGTTCACTTTGATTGTATCTCCAGATTGGTGTTCAATTCCATTGTGAATGCAAGGACAAAGGTCTTCTTTGATGCAGCCACCTCTACCATCTGATACCAGTCCAGACGGACACATACAGCCTGAGATACACTCAGTTCTATTCTGCTTTTGAAAGTTACATTATATTAAAATGGTAATATATCTTGTGCAATGTTTTCTAAATATTTGCCTTAGGATAGTGTTTAGGAACCCATTTTAAACACTCACACAAGCCATATCTAGACTGCCGCATCTCCTTTGACACGCTGATCCTGTAGATCCAGGAGCAGCAATAGTGCAGTCAAAGAACAGCATAGGTTGGGGACAAGCTGATGGCATAGACAAGACATTTATTAGTGATATCAAGAAAAGCAAAGGAACCGATTTAACTGTATGCAGTGTTCCTCACATAAAGCCATAAATGGTTTATGAATATACTGTAGCACAGAAATCGTATGGATTATTTATATAGTTACTATCACATTCCATTGTGTGGAAAACAGCAAACTGGACATTTTATGTAACTCTTTTTGTGTTTTACAAGGAAATCATACAGGTATGAAGAAAATGAGGGTGAGCAGATGATGATGTAATTTTAATCTTTGGTTTTACTAAAAACCTCAGAATCAGTTAGTTTTGTCCAGCTCCAATCAGGGTTTATGCTAAATGGCCTTCATGAAATGCAATTAAATAGAAAGCAGTAGTGTTTAATAAGTATACTCACATTGCTGTCTAATTCTCTGTCCAATGCAACTGAGTTTTCCATCCCTGCAAGTGCTAAAACAGAAATCATTCAAATAAAAATCAAACAAAAAAGTGGTTTCCATATATGGAAATGTATTATTTCATATTTTGCATTATATTTTCCAGCATATTCCCATTTTTGTTTCATAATATTTTCTCAGTATTTTGCGTGCAAAATCCAGTGAGGACGAAAAGTTGAAAATTGACCATGTTCACCAACAGAAAGTTGCTTGGTTTTAAAATGCATGGCTACACTACTGTATATGACAACGGTCGGACAACAAACGTTTTATCGTTAATGTTTAAATGTTAAAAAAAATGTGCCTAATTTGACCGCACCTTAATCATTAAATTTATAAATCCCAGAGCCCTACTAACAGAGATTAACACTGGGACTCATACCACATGGTGCCATCCTTGTTGATAACTTCTCCTGGCAGAACCACTGTGCCTTTGATGTAGCAGGAACAACTAGATAAGGGGACACATTTTGCTTCTTCATCAAGGAACGTTCCCTCTGCACAGATACACCCATCTACAGGCTCAAAGGTGACACCACAAGTGAAGTCTGGGTCACTGTTGCAACGGCAGGAACGACTGTTGTTTTGAACTGTGTAAGAATAAACCATGTTGCTGGGACAGCTGGCTGAAAATTTACCTGTGAACAACAAAGCATTGATTTATTTATTTATTTTAACAACCACCAAAGCATGTATCTGCATGTCCGGTACTCTCAATAATCCTCTCTTTAATTGTTTTATGTTCAGTGCTTTTTAAATGTCTGAATGAATCACTTACTGCATGCAGTGTTTCTCCAGTGAGGAAGATGAATCCCTTTGGCAGCACAGCTGTGTACGTATGAAGACAACGCAGAACACATGCAGTCCTCACTTTTCTCACAATTACAGGCATCATACATGCAGATCTGTAGGGTTAAAAAGTGTTGGCCCAATCTCAAAAGAAACTTATGCTTAGATTTGTCAGTAGGACTCTTAAACTCACCATTTGATAGAAATCAGGGCTGGTCTCTTTGTGGCATGGAGCAAACACCCCATTAGGGTCTGACAGCAGAGAGCACCATTTCTTAGCATATCTCTCTGCAATAAAGAAGAGCAAAGAGCTATTACATGACAGCACAGGCACCATTATCTCATTATCATTTATTGCCAGTGCAAAATAGTGAATTGAGCATACCATTATCTAAGCTGAGACTGCAGGGATCCTCAAAGCTGTTTTTAACATCAGGGCAGTTGGCTCGTGCTTTCCAGCCATTGGCAAAATCTACTGCTGTTGCTTCAGGAGATCCACTAACAGTTATGAAGTCATCTGCTTGAATACTATTGAAGTTCCCACACAAACCTAGCAAAACAAATGGAGATAATTTTGGCCATTTGTTTTTATACTGTGCAAAAAGTAATTTAACTCATCAAAAAAGAAGACTAGAATCTATTTCTAATTTTTGGATGCATAGAAAGTCAATTGAAAGTGGACTGGCTATAAATGGCCTGTATATGCAAGTAGTGTTTGTCATTATTCGGTTATTAATAAAACTCACGACTTTAATAGAACCATAGCTGCTGTACATTACCATCAACTTATTCTATCATAATTCAAATGAAGAAGCAATGCTTATAATGTTGTAAAACAAAATAAATGTTTAATATGCAAATTTTATTACCATTTGTTTTCTTCTTGTAAGTCACATCAACTTTTATGTAAACCTGCATTATTGGTGTGAGCTGGATCTCCAGCTCAAGACCGAAAGATGTCTGGACGATGATGAAAAATGTGGTGGGTTTGAAAATCATCACGTCAGCTATAGAAAAACAGTTAATTTTGGCCTGTTTGGTTATTTCATAATATTTCTATTAAGAACAATGTGTTGTAAAATGATATATGCAAGAAAATCAAACTGAATTGATAACCTACCTATGGAAAGAGGGAGCTGTGAATACATTCTATTAACAGACACTTTTCCATCAGACTGGATGCTGAACACCTTAGATTCACAATATTTATTTAGAAGGGAAGATTAAAATGTAAAGAGATTCTCAGAGAATGGTTAAACATACTTTAACAATAAATACATTGTAAGGATATGAATTAAATGAAAAATTCAAAAATGTATTTGAATTAGCAATAACTTACTGTATTTCTCTTTGAGAGAAAAAGAGTTACTGCCTTCAGACATGTGTCAGTGTCAGTGAAACCACACTTCATCAGATCCCCCAAAACTGTAAACTCATTGTCACTGGTCTGCTGAAATACAGATGACACCAGCACAGAATGATGTGACATTTTAAAAAAAAAAAAAATATTAATCTGTGCAACATGTACACCTAATTGGTTTGATTTCAGGTCAATTTCTTTGGTCAACTTAATAATAACAAAATACTCCACAGTGCAGCATTTTAAGCATTACAAACTTTGCAGCAATAAAACATTGTTTCAATTTAATGTGCATGAAATAACTGCACACTGTAGTGTACTTTGAAACTAGAGTTTGCCAAGACACATATATTTATCTGATGCAAACATATGGAGAACAAGTCGTTATAGTTCATCAAGCTTCAAGCTTGGTGGAGGGCAAGATTATCAATATGCCATGCCATGTCAACAAACTTTTTAAAGTAAATTACTTCACTGCATTGCATCTTTATGCTTTAGATATATGAGTGAGATTAATCTTGATAGTGGACTGTGGACTCAGGTTTTATACTGTCAGAAAAGACTGACCTTAGAAAGAACGTAAGTACAGTCTCCATGAAAACTGTATGTCCTCCCATCGTAAGTGGTAATATGGGAACCACCTTCTACAGAGCAAGTCCCTGGGCAATCTCTGTCCTCACAGCTCCATAGATTATCAACACAAATGCTTCATGGTGAATAAAGTTTAAATTAAACTGTTAATTTCTTTTGTCCACTGCCAAAGGAACATATCTTTTTTTCCACTATTACAGGAAGCAGTATAATTTCAGAGGAAAACAATCTGAAGGTAGTGAAGAGCAACATATACAGAAAATACATAATCACCATTCTTTACAGTTACTTCTGTAAGTCTGACCAGGTTCATATATTTTTCCATTGTGGATGCATGGACACTGATTCTTGGCAATACAACCTCTATCGGTGAGGTCATCAAACAGGTATCCTATAACAGTTTATCATAGACATTTGAGTAATGATATTTGCATGAAGAAAAAAAGCTATAAAAGCAAACAACTGTTCATTTAATGTACCTTCAGGACAGATACACCCAGTTATACAGTGGTCCTCACAAATATGACTTCTGTCAGGGTTTGAACAAGTGTTGATACAAGGGTTTCCACATTCTTGATGCACCATATTGTGGTAGGGACACGTTTTACCTAAAAATAAGTGAATAATGCTAAAGCCATTGAGATTCCAACTGATTTGGAACAGGCTGCTGAAAATTTTAACTTACCACAGAACTGCTCAGTTCTCCATGGATCAGGCTTTCCACCCGCCTGGATACACTGGCGAGAATATTCTGAGATGGTTCTGCAAATACAAAAGGATCTGGTCCTGTTGGTGCAGTAGCACATGTCCATTTCACAGGCTTTGATGAAAGAGTCAAGAGGTACGAGGTCCTTACAACTGCTAAAAGATGGACCTGAAAGCAGCTGCTCACATACTGATGTCTAGAAAAACCATGAAGCAAGAAGACATGTTGGAAGTACATAATGAACATAATGGGCTATGGTAAACACAGGGTATAAAAAATAGTGGTGCTCAATGTCATAGAGATTAGTGAAGGTGGTTGAAAAATAAGCTGCTGCACATTTACAGCACCAGCTCATGCTTTCATTTGGTGTTATTTTTCTATGTAAATGTAATATTATAAGTGCATCTACTATGCAAATTTCACCTGTTGATTTTGACGCTGATTGCCTAGGCATACCATTCCAACAGGTAGTGGTCTTTGTTTAAAATTAAAACTGA
Source organism: Labeobarbus marequensis (assembly GCA_034780575.1). Classification (NCBI taxonomy): domain Eukaryota; kingdom Metazoa; phylum Chordata; class Actinopteri; order Cypriniformes; family Cyprinidae; genus Labeobarbus; species Labeobarbus marequensis. Next base: position 8,348,495 of record JAUZSZ010000421.1, read on the forward strand.
AATTTGTTACAGTCAGGTTAAGGTTTAACCCTCTGGGGTCGAAGACCGCACCAGTGCTGGTCTGTCTCGTTTTTTCGTGATGACCGCAAAAAGAACTGAAAATGCTCTGTAATTTTTGATCGTACAGATAAGAAAAAGTTATTATTTGAAACAGCAAAGGGTCTACTTTTATTTGTGTATACTCATAATAACAACCAAACAATGTGCTTTTGTAAAATAAAGAAAATAAACACGGTGCACTCTCTGCCTTCTCGGTCTCTGTCACCTCTCTTCACAGACACGTAAATAAAACAACCTGAATCTCAGCCTCACAGAAATGAGAAATATATGTATAAAAAGCTTGAGATTTCTACTTTCAAATGAAATAAGTCATGTTGAAAACAAATATTCTCTGATAAAGTAATCCATTTATATGAGTTATTGTGTTATTGTGACGTAACGTACACATTTTACTATTTAGACTTTTCCCAAACTATAATTCCTGACTACATGTATGAAATCAAGTGAAACATTTTGAAATATTAGGTTAGGTGCAGGATTAGGCTGAGAAAAAAAAAACTGTATAGACCTGAATTTAACTTAAAATGGTAAATACAGATGATTATTTTTCTAAGTCTAACCACAAACGTACACTTTGATCTGTCTTGTTTTAGTTTTTATTTTAAACGTCCAAAATTCAACCACAAAAGAGAAAGCATTTAATATAATCTCTATATAATCTCTGCATTTTGAAAAAACAAGAAATTGTTCTCACTTAATTTATTAATTTGTTCCTACAATCTATGAATTCTGTTTCTGGGACTGATTCAAATAAATTAAATCGAGGGAGCAAAGTAATACAAATATGCCACAATTTGACTAAATGAGGTAACACATTAATCAGTCATGGGAACAAATTCTCATGGGTTAAGAATTCGTCACCAGGACTGATCAATTCGTTTCCTCATTTACTTTGTAAACGGCAATGAAACAGTTCTGCTGGAGTGATTCTCCCAAAACGAATTGACTGCATCTCTTCACTTTACAATGTGAGTGAACAGGAACATTGACTGTACATAACCAAAACGATTATCGTCGATATAAGTTAATAAAATATCGACTCCAAGCCTGTCGAGAACTTCAGAACTGTCGAGAAAAATCATGAAGCTCTAGAGTCGGTGTGTGAAATGATCACATTGTATTTTTATTTTAATATTTTATTAAATTCCATTGTTGGAGTAGATGCAATCTTGACTTTGTAAGAAGAAGAGGATATGTAAGAAAGAATGGGAGGTTCTCTATTTACATAAAGGTCAGTCAGCCCAGAATTTTTATATGAAAAAATACTTTTCTCATTTCTCACGTGAAACAGTATCTTTTACTTCCAAGTGCTTCAAACTAAATTCTTGAATGTCTTTTTTCATTTCCCACCCGCTTCACATTAGCAATTAAACTCTGATTTCAGGTTTGTGAGCTACTAATGAAGTTAATAAAAAATTATGACCAGAATAAAGTGCATTTATTTAGCTGTGGTGGTACTAGGGTTGCTGAATCAGTGTGCCAAATGTCATTGCTTTCCTATGTATGGTTAATACGGCTGCCATTGGGGAAGAAAAACCAAGAACCAACACAATAATATAACAAAAGTTAAAGAAATATAGGTTAGGATATTAAATAATGAAGATCCATTAAGAACCTACCATTTTTTCACATGGCTTTGTTGAACTCATCTGTTCCATACAACACTCTGTTGAACTATCCGATTTTGCGAAGTATCCATAGTCATATGTAGATCTGTCAACATCTTAATTAAAGATGAGTTTTATGTAATTATGCAAATAAAACATGTTTTAGGTTTGTTGTTTTATAAAACTGAAACACTGAAATATACAACTTGACTTTATATTGACTATATAATACATAACTAAAAATGGAATATGCATTTATGGCATGTGTTATTTACCATCTTTGATGAACTCATTGTGTAACTGGATGCCATTGAATTGTCCACACAAGCCGCAGGTCTTATTTTGGTACATCATGTGCAATTCAACCTAAAAGGAGCAATTACAGCTACTTTCTTGCAAAACCATCAGGTATTTTGCATATTGATGTCATACTCACAGTGAAAGAATCATCCTCGTTCCACATGGCCACCAGTCCGTGTTTAGCAGTGACTTTGACATAGGAGGAACTCTTATAGATAAGAATACCAGAGTGGCTAAATGGCAGATTCATCCTAACGGGGAACATAAGCATTGAATCAAAGCCTTTTAAAACAATTGCTATAACTCTGACCACCATAAATAACTTTTACGTACTGTCTTCCGTCTACCCTGACAGAGTTTTTGGTGAGCTCCACTACAGTGCTGTCCAACTTCATTGTGATGTTAGTGATGGTTGGTTGGTCATTTAGTACTTGACGTCTCATCTGAATGTTAAAGTCCTCGTAGCTGCTTCCACACATGGCGCTCATGATATAATTACAAGTGGATGGTAGGTGGAACACATCTCCATCAAATTTCTTGAAGTGGTAGTTGCCCCATGTGCTACAGACTTGTTTGTTATGAGCATCTTATAGGGAGGACAATGGAATTTATATAAAACAACAAACAAATGGCAAACAAAGTTTCATTGGCTAATCTAAATACTATTTATGCACTGTAAGAAAAAAAAGGCATCTATGGTTACCGTAAAACATAGCAGCATTGTACTTTTTATCAGACTGAATTTTAATTTACAGTTAAACAACCATATTTCATTAACTAAAATAATGTTATCCCAAAATGCTATTATTTGTTTTACGTTGATAATATACTTACAACCATTATAAAAGCATAGGTGTTAAAAAGAAAATCACATGATGAATCAAAGATCAGTAAAAGTAGCTTTTCCACAAGCTATATATATCTTTCACTTGAATACAGTTTTTGAGTACTTTTTACACCTCTGGATCTATTACAGTTTTCATATAGAATGGGAACTTGCCAGGTTTTTACTGTAACACTTTTACAGTCTTTTACTGTCATTTTAAAATGATATTTTTTTTTGATGGATTTTTTTCAGCATAAAAATATTAATGTTTAGTGGATAGTTAGTGGATGTGAAAAGTGACTCTTTTTATGATATTAGTTTCAACAGATTGTGTTTGTCTATAATTTCCTAGAATCTAAAACGAGTTAAATTGAAATGATTGCACAAATTCAGGTATTTTCACAAAGGGTTTACAAACTTATGTCACTCCAGATGGGACTGATCCAAACTAATATAAAACAAAATTCCAATCATTTTAAATGTTCATTCATTCATTTGTGATTCCGTATATCAATATCAAGCAAACACACTTAAGCTTTCCTTTTAAAAAATCTTTAGAGTATTATGTCATGAAAGACTTCACAGAGCACATAAATGAAGTCAACAAATAACTGCAGTTTATATCGACTTTTATTGGCCTCTGTGTTTTGAACTCCAAGTAAAATCTTTACATGCAAAGTTCAGACATACAGTAAACACTTCCCTGCTGTGCAAGTACATGCACTATATATATATACAATTGCATCATTAATGAAAGAAGAACAAATTTATACCAATAAACATTCACAAACTAAACTGGCAAATATGCTCTTAAAGTATTAGACTGGTGTGCTATATTTTGTTTTTTGCAAATGACAGATATCACAGATAGCTCTGCATGTGATTAAGGTCTCGTGATCACATTCATCAGTTTGAAGACCTAAATGATTTATCTGGATTACAAAATAGTCTAGGGGTCGTGTCATGCATATTTTTTTATTTCTGATATTCCTTAACGTTCATTTACTTGCAAAGTTGTTTGTTGAAAGATGGTCTAAATGCATTAATATTTGGGCATTTTCCACCAGTCTTAACCAAAATGCTTCCTTTTGGGGATGCTTACACTTTGAGACGTCAATACAAAGCACCATATCATTCAAAATAAATCATAATTTCCAGGGGTTTTATTTTTTTTTCAGAGTAGTAACAATAAAAGCTCTTTTTGGAAGATGTTTTATGTTCTGAAACTTAGTGTTTTTATAATACAGTGATCTCTTATTTATGAAAATACCAAGGAAATGTGATTCCTCATGGCATGAACCCTTTAAAATCTTCTGTAATGTCAAACAACGGGCGACCACATTTCCGGTTTCTTCTAGTTTAATCTCCCTGCACTGTACTCTTTATTTTTAGTCATTTATTTGTTGAACGTGCAACAGGATGTTAAATGCACATCCTCACATACTTCTAAAGCCTGAGAGATGGCATATATTGAGTAAAAAATGAAGGTTAAATCAGATAAGCAATGCATCTTTATTGCTTAAATAGACATTTGAATACGTAAATATTAATATTTGATATTGATCAGACACTGTTTTTGAGTGTAAAATTACTTGCAGCATTCAAAATACTTTTTTTCAGCTTTGAAAAGTTTTCGTTCAAATATCCTTTCACAATCATCGATGGTTATTTGGTGTTATAGGACCAGATACCATGTAAAATATGAAATATCGGACACTTCAATTATGGTTCAAAAGATTAAATCAGTTGTGTGCAACTTAAATCTTTGCATGGTGCCTAGTAAAATGCAAATTTACCAACAGCAGCTGTGTGCCAGTTGGGTCATATTACAAGATTTCTGCAGGTTTTATGATGGAAAATTTAAGACTTTTTAATAACTTTTAAGACCAAGTAAAGAAATTTTAAGGAATAAATTGAATGGACATCAATGTGGTCTCTAAATATAAATGCATAAATGTAAAAATAATGTTTTTTATCAATATTTTTGTCTCAAATGTCTAAAGAATCTTAAATCAAGGTACATTTACTTGAGAAGCAAAAGTACATAAGTCTTGTTTTATGAGGAACTGATCAACATGAAGTTAACAAGTATCTGCCAATGGGCTCAGAAAAAATCAAAGCAAACACACGTTTTCATTCCCCCTTGACGGATATTTGTTCTTGTTTTAAGCATAAACTGACTTTATTTCGTTCAATTTCTCAGAAAACAAGACTTAATATGCTCAATTTGCATCTGAAGTAAATCCATCTTGATTTATGGAAGATATCTGCATTGGAAAACAAACAAAAATGCTTTTTTGTATGTAGCATTTAATGCCACAATTTTATGGATTTAAGACTTTCTGCTGACCTTTTCAAGTCTTAATTTTTGAGCAAAAAAAAGCATATTAAGACCTTTTTAAGACCTGAAACCTTGCATTAGAGCAGATCATTTTGCTCAGGATTGGTGAATTATCATAATTTGCGTATTTGAGTTTTGCTAAAATTCTTCAAAAGCCTTTTGGAAATGTGGAGTTTCAGCCGAGCACAGATCACTCTTCAGTCTTTTTCAGCTCAGACGTAAGCGATATAATGTAAAGCAGCTGAGTTTTGGAGTAAACCCAGAAGATTCGCCACCAAGTGTTTGTTGGTAAACAGTAATTTCATCTACGGGGAGTAAATTATACAAAGCAAATGAATTGTTTTCAATATGATCAAAGACACTCTCATGCATAAGAGCTGGTTATACTAACAGCAAAGAATAGAAATGTTGAGGTCATTCCATTGTAAATGTGCTTTCCTTTCAGTGATTACTGTTTCCTATTACGGTAATCTTGGCTTGTGTCACAGCCACATGACGCTTAGTGATTTATCCATGGACATTGTCGTTAATAGTTGTCTTCACACAAGGCAATTGTATTTTTTAGCACATTAAAGACCATAAATAGGATGCTGTAAGGTCTGTTTTTGGTTTTGGTTCATGTTCTTGTTATCATGTCTTTTATTTTGAAGTTCTGTTATGGTTCCTGTTTGTGTCATGCTTCCCTTGCCCTCATGTC
>JAUZSZ010000421.1:8552286-8564158 GCA_034780575.1 Labeobarbus marequensis
TAATTAAACACACCTGATCCAGCTAATCAAGTCCTTCAGGCTCAATTGAAAACTATGTGGTTTGTGTGTTGGAGCAGGGTTGGAACTAAACTGTAATATTGTGAAATATTATTAGAATTCAACTCCCTGGGGTCGAGCCCAGTTTTTTTTTTAAGATCAGTGCAAAAAACACTAAAGCTACTCTGATTTTGGTCACACAAATAAGTGCTATACATCAATCGAAACTGTTAAGTGTCTACTCTTATTTATGTACACTAACAATAACAACCTCAGAAATCAAACCCAAAATCACCTCAGACCCCAGAGGGTTAAAGTAACTCTTCTATTTCAATTTGAAATTCTATTATTCATTTAAGAAACTTTTCTAATTAAGCAATGTTGAAAACAATTTTTGCTTTTGTGAAAACAGCATCACTCAAAATTTGTGTAAGATTTAAAGAAAAAAAAAAGAAGAAAATATTACAATAGAAAAAAATATTTTAAATTATATTTTACAATAACAATGTTTTTAATGCATTTTTGGTCAAATAAATGCAGCTTTGAGTAGGACTTTAAAAACATGCTTAATTGAGAAAAATCTTAATTGTTCTAAACTTTTGTCCAGTATGCATTTAAAAAAAAGAAAGAAAATGATATCCGTAATATTGATTACTGAATATTGTAGAAACTAAGCCCTAAAGTGTACAGTTATCTTTAAAAATTGAAAAGGAAGCATTCCTTCTGGGTTAAGCCATCAAATTAGACAGGACTTGCTCCTGCTAATATGGAATAAAATCAGTTAACTGTTTAATGTCTGACATTCATGAGTCACTTTCAACGGGTGTCACTGTCAACACTCAAATATGAGTCAGTCACATTAGCAGGACACATTAAGTTTCTGTCTGGGGATTGTATTCATGCTCTGGCGGTATGATTAATGGCCGCTGGTTCTCCTGCTCTGTAGTGACACTTCAAGGATGGAAGTCCATTACTCATCCCTTTAAATCTTTTCAAATAAAAGGAAGTCAATGCTCAGGACATGAGGTTCAACCAGCAGAAAGGTAAAGGAGGAGCTTTCATTACCCAGTGACCTTTGCAGCCGCGCATATAAATACAGTGTCATTATCTCATTCGCCGGCGTGGGCTGGAAACGCAGCGCCGCTCATACTGTAATCATCAGTGTTTGAGCGGGACCCTAATGAGGACGGTCACTTCCTGTCCTTGTTCTGCAGCACACTTTTCCTTTCAAGGTCGCTTCCGAGAAATGGATTTTTAAAGTGAGAATTATCCGACTTTAATTCCAGTCATGCCTGAGAGAGATAGAGATCGAGCTGCTCACACGTCTCCATGGTGATTCAAAACACAACCAGAATGATGAATCTGGTATTTCAGCAGGGCTTCCAGGGTCATCAAAAAAAAACTTTCTTCCCAGACATCAAAACAAAAACGAAGTTGCCACACAAACACACACATGCACAAAATACAGCCTCAAGAAATTCACAAACGCATGCCACTCATAATAATGAGGCCGTCCTCTTATAATTTTTTGCAAACCTTGGCTGCGATCTGTAGATGTGTAACCTTGCGAGAATAAAATATGAGCGCGCTCGGGGCTCAACAACAAGGATTTCAGTCAGGTCAGTGGATCAGATGAGCCAGGGCCAGTGGAGGCAAACATGAAAAAATGTCTCTTTTTTTTTTTTAGCAACATTTTGAAAGTTATCCCAAATTCAAGCTTGAAATGTAAAGAATATTTTACAGGAGGTAAAAACAACATAATGAACAGTTTCAAGACAACTGTTTTATGCTTGACACAGTCTGCTAAAACACAGCATCCATGGTGGCAAACAATGCCTGAAACTGTTATTAACAGAAATAAAACACAAAAGTGTGCATTACTGAAAAATACCAGTAAACTAAGCAAACATTTATATTAATTACCATTTCTTCACAATACTTTATTTAAAAAACACATTACATTCAAATAACTGCTTTTAAAAGTTAAGATTGTTTAATATTTTTTAAAAATGAATATTTTCTAATGTTATTAATATGTAACAACACATTATCCAGCTAAAATGTATTTCTATACAGGACACTTGGCATGTAAGCTTTTTAAAACATAAAGACCCATGTCTTCATGACATTTACAGTATTCAAAGAAGCATCTAAAGTATACAGAAGACCAAAGCTGTGTTTTTAAGATAAACAAATAAATAAATAAATATTGTAAAAAATGTAAAAAAACTGCGTTCTGTTCCATTCTGTTTTTGTGTTGATTTTGAGGCTTGAAAGCTTTAGTACTCATTGATTGGAAGTAGATAAAATAGAAAATCACCCGTACATTATTAAAGAATGTTTCCTTTTGTAATCCACAGAAGAAAGGGTCAAATTTACCTCCTTTATCTCCTAATACAACAAATATTTTATTGACCTCAAAAGTAACTTTTTGTCTATTCATTGCTTTACTCTGGCAATATATGTAATCTTATGACCTTTTAAATAAAATCTTGATTTTTCCTTTTTTTTTTTCGAAAATATTGAGATGCACACACACACACATATGAATATTTGTGAAAATAGTGAATAATTATTTTTGGATTTTAACTACATATGACACATAGACTGTTTCGTCTCTTTGGCATTGTCAGCGTTCTTGAAATAAAAAAAGAATAAAATAAAACCTCAACTCAAAACCCTTCAGGGTCAGACAGTGTTGTGTCTCTTTCCTTCAGGTTAAGCTGTGTCAGAGACTCCCGGCAGCACACACCTCTCTCTGACACATTCCTGTCCCCTACAGTGATGCAAGCACACAGGGTCCCGATCGTACAGAAGGATTCAGACTCAGTCACCTCAAACACCCCTCAGTGTCCTCTCTCACCTGCTGTCAGGACTCACCCTGTCATGTAAAAACACTTATCGCTATTCACTGAAAATCTTGTCTCAAAGCTTATTCGTATCCCCATTTATTCAGATACGCCGTGGCATGAGGTGATGCCATTGTTGTTGGTTCTTTTGTGTCTGCACTGATAGTGATGTGAATGCTTTGAGAGGAAGATTTTCAGTGAGTAAAGAATTATACTGTGGTCTTTTTTTTTCCTCACAAGAAAAAAAAATCCCAACATGCCACTCAATATCCAACTTGGCAACAAAACAGACATGTTCAGAGTCACTACAGCACTAATAAAAAAATAAAAAATAAATAAAAATTCATAATGTTACAAAAGATTCCTGTTTCAAATGAATGCTGTTCTTTAGAACATTCTGTTTATAAAAAATACAGATAAATATCACATTTCCACAAATATATTAAGCAGTACAACTACTTTCAACACTGATTATGATGATGATAATAATAATAGCCTGCTGAAAATTCAGCTTTTTAATATTTTAATAAACTATGTCAATAGAAAATATTTTAAATTCTAAAATGTAAATAAAATTATTGATATTATACTATCATCAAATACTTGCAGCCTTTCAAAAACAAATTTTACCGACCCCAAACTTTTGAACAGTAATGTGTATATAATCCATTTATAAGTGCAATATATGCACTTTCATGAGTGTATTGACGGCAATATTGTAACATCACTCAATGTTCGACTGACTTAAGACGTGGGCTAAAAAGTGGTTCCAGCACCCCTGCTGTTCCCTTGAATATACCGTCGCCGGCTCCAACTAAAGCTCATAAATCTGTGACAACTGCAACAACCACGCAGTGAAACATTAAGAGCTACACATTTCAACATCGCTGTTCATTTTAACACCCGCTAATGAAAAGGCCATTCCTGAACACCAATTGAAAACGCTTCCTCTGTATAACTGACACCCCTGCTGCGAGCTTTGTTTCCCTTTGGAGGAAAGCGATGGAACCAAAATTGACCACAAAAAAAAAAAAAAAAAAGTGAGGCTGTAAAGCTGTTTGTGAAGTTTGGCAGTTGTAACAGACAAATGAACACACTTTAAAACTACAAACTAACTACATTCAGACGTCTTTGAAACTTTTGCCGCTGTGTTCCAGAGTTACTGACAACCAATAAAGTCTGTTAACAACATGTCCGCACTGCAAATAGAGACTCAAAAACCCACACAACATCTTTCTGTTTTACAGTCTGTGGATGATAAACATTTACAGGCATCCAGCGCATATCCAGCCCCTGGCGTGCGCTGCCACTCTGAATAAACCAAACCTCAGGCAGCAGATAACCTTGTTTATGTAATTTATAAGGTTATAAGAGACGTGTGTCTTTGCTATACTGTAATGGCCTTGCATTTCCCTCCAGCTGTAAAAGTTGCAGATGCGTGCTGGGCTGCATTCTAAAGCCCAATAAATATTTCCACTCTCTGATGAAAGCACAAAAAATCATTTCCAGATTCACCACGGTGTCAAAATTTCTGTGTCGTTGAGTGTAATTTCATTTCGGAGTTGTCTAGCAAGCGAGAGAGAGAGAGAAAGAGAGAGAGAGAGGCCGGTCTCCAGATGGTAAACGTAAAATGGCTCTGTCAGATCAATCAAATAAAGATACAGAGAAAGAGAGAGTGACAGCGCAGAACAAACCGATCATCCACAACAGCAGACTAACATGTTAATGGAGGGACATGTAAACAGGTACGCTAGGGGGAGAATAAACTCTCATACCCAGTAATACAACAATACAGTATACAGACTTCAAATGAAGAAATTCAAAAGAGACCAGGAATGAAATCACGCATTCAAATGAATGGACGTACTAACTAGTCTTAACTTAAGCAAATGCTCCCAAACTTTTAGTCATATGTAACATCTATACTTGCCAGGGCCATGATTTACAATGCAATTCACTAAAAGAGCATGTTGATATAAAGGAATTTGATATTACATTTATAACATAAGTACTTTTATTATTTTAAACTTTTAAATAAACATACTTTGTTTAAATATTTTCTTTTTATCTTAGTAGTTTTTTTATTGTAGTATTTAAGAAAAGTATAATAAAAATAATTCATACAAATAACACACATTTATAATATAATTTAAATTATTAGAATTTAATATAAAATATAAAAATACTATTACATTTAATATAAATAATAACAAATAAAACATGATTTCCTATTTTTAACATTTACTACTGTATATACCGTACAAATGTTTGGGGTCAGTATGTTTTTTTAAATGTTTTTAAAGAAGTCCGTTATGACCAAGGCTGCATTTATTTGATCAAAAATACAGTAAAAACTGTGAAATATTATTAGAAATTAAAATAAATGTTTTCTGTGCTAATACATTTTAAAATGTAATATATCCCTGTGATGTCAAAGCTGAATTTTCAGCATCATTACTCCTGTCTTCAGTGTCACATGATCCTTCAGAAATCATTCTAATATGCTGATTTACTGCTCAAGATATAAATAAAAATACAAATAATAAAAATAAAAATAAACAGTGCTCTCCTGTCAGCTATCAGCAACTTGTTGTTCGTTCAGAACAAGGCACAAAGCCGCCTTCCAGAACCTTCACTCTCTCTGCTCCTCTCTGGTGGAACGAGCTGCTTTGCGTGAAAGCATCTGCTAAATGCATACATGTGATAAACAACTGAACTTTTATAAAAAAAAGCATATTTTTCATGAGCCGCCAGCAGGTATGCAGTGTGTGTGTGTGTGTGGGAGGGAGGGATTGAGCTGATGTGTGTGACTGGTTTGTGCAGTCATGCCTGGCTAACGCCTGGATAAGCCCCAGAATCCTGCCATTGGGACCCAGGCGTTGCGCTCCTGCCGCGGGCATTAGAGAGCCGCTCTAGCCTCCAGGTTTGTCTGCAGCAGTCTAGGTCATTTCCATTCTCACAGAGTGTGACTAAACCAGTGTGTGTGTGGAGTGTGTGCAGCTCTGAAGCTCTTCAAAAACCACTGACTGTAAACAATTCCACAACAAGCAGCAAGTGCAAGCAAACTCTCACACAGAGTCAAACACTCTTTCTTTCCACTTTCTTTTCCTTTCGGCTGTATATTTCTGGTACTGCCATGGCTTTCGGACACATCAGTGGCATGGAAAGTTACGAAGGACAGGTAACTCCAGCACTTTGCAGAGAAGCTTGAGTTGTATGGCCAATGGCACAAAAACTAAGAGCTTTATGTGTGTGCAAATGGTTGGGGTTAATAAGATTTTATTAAAAATACTGTAAAAATAGTAATGTTGTGAATATTATTCTAATTTCAAATAGCTGTTTTCTATATGAATATATTGTATGCATCACTGTGATCAAATCTAAATTTTCAGCATCATTACTCCAGTCTTCAATGTCACATAATCCTTCAGAAATCACTCTAATATTTTAAGATTTGATAAGATTTGCTGCTCGGGAAACATTTCTGATTATTATCAATGTTGAAAACAGTTGTGCTTTTTTTTATTACAGTGATACATTTATTCAAGAGTCTTATCAGAAATATATTTCAAAATAACAGCATTTATTTGAAATATAAATATTTTGTTACATTATAAATGTCTCTCATGTTACTTTTGATAACTTTAAATCTCACTGACCCCAAACTTTTGATTGGTAGTGTATTCGAACTCAGATCTCCAAGACGTAATGATCTGGAGGTTTGGTCTATAGTATAATAATGAATTATGAATAGAACAAAAAATGTAATTGGTTATATATTTAACACTGCCAGCAGCAGACTTGAGGAGTATTCTACAAAATTTTCTACATAAAATTAAACCGTATTATCTTATAAAGCATTATGTTGATTAATCATACCAAACATGTCAAGAACTTGTCCAGGTCATATTTCAGTCCAATTTAATTATTGTTATTTTTTAATAATTTCAGATTATTATGTTTTTTTATTTGTTGTTATTTTCCTGGTTAAATAATGACTGAACTTTCCAAAAGCTTCACTCTCTCTGCTCATTCAGGCTGCTTTGAAAAAAAAAATAAAAATCTGCTAAATGCAAATATGTAATATTCATAAATATTAAAGCAAATCGTATAAAAATAATCAAAATCACTATTATTTAATCATTTTAATTATTTGAAATGATGCTTTGCATAAAGGATATGCAGCTTCATAAATACACTTTCTTCAGGGTAAAACTGACATGTTCTTGACAGGTTTTGTGGGATTTGCTCACTGACTCTGATCTTATGGCACAACAAGAATGGTTAATATTCTCATTCATGTTAAACGTTTTGTACAATACATCAAAACACACCTGTGATAGCAGGCATTCTAAATGCAATATTCAGTTTGAGTTTCAGAGATGCAGAGAGACTCATTCCACAGAGAAACGCAACTGCCCTCTTCTTCACAACCAATTTCCCACAATCCTGTGCAATCAGACATCAGAGGCTGTATTTCCACAGAAATGCAAAAATAAATGGCCTTACCCATTGTTTCGATCATCTTGTGTGTGTGTCCTTCCTCTCTCTGTTGTCTTTCCTCATTACCTGGGCTTCACGTTATGCCTGAAATCAGTAAAGTTACATTTAGCTCTAAGTGCATTTGACTAAAGAGACAATAGTATGACATTCTTTATTTATTTTTTTTTGTAAGCACAGAAATTGCAAAAATTGCAAATCATATATACAATGCCTTGCAGTGTTATTATTGTTAACTACAAGTATTTAAAAAATGGTTGTCTGTAATTTAAATAAAACAGAAATGAAATAAAATATAAATATTAGGTGGAAAACTAAAACTTAAAAAAAAAACTTTGAAATGTTTTCCTTGGCAACTAACTGAAATAAATAATTGAAGTTGAAACACTGAAATTGCTAAAACTGATAAAAGAAAAGAAATCTATAAAGAAGTATAAAAACTAATGATATGACAAAGGCACATAAAATTAATAAAACTTAAACTAAAATAACAATGAAATAAAAGCCTTAAACAAATAAATGACAATTTGAAATGTTGCCTTGGTAGCTAACTTAAACCATTTACGTAGAAATACTGAAATGACACTGAAATCAGTAAAACTGAAATAAAAATAAAGAAAGCTATTCAGAAATATTAAGAAAAACTAATAAAATGACAAAACCACATAAAATTAATAAAACTAACTCAAAATAAAAGAAAAACTGAAAATACAAAAATAAAAGCAAAATTTAAAAAAATAATACACACTATAATAGTATATAAATAATACTAAAATAACACAAATACAAAAAAAACCAAAAAATTTCAAAAATAAAAATTTGCACACAGCACTGGTTCTCACTAGTCGTAAGTAAATGTAGAGCACCAGTTTGTATTTTCAGAAAGGAGAACAAGGTTTGAGAGCTTTAGTGGAGAAACTTAAATTTCAATCTGTTCCTCAAATAAAACTTTCGTATGACCTGGAACAACATAAAGGGTGAATAATCAATGACAACTTTCATTATGGATGAGCTATTTCTTTATAATTTCACTTGACTCTGAAGATTTATCAAAACTTGTCTCAGAGAGCAACCAACAGTGTTCAGGCACTCGGAGGATCTGTCTCAAATCCAGTCTCAAATCTTAGAGGTCATGTGACTCGTGGGCAGACGAGCTTTCATGCAACCACCCCGTGGTTCCCATGACGATGGGACACAGAGACTGGCTCTGTTTTCTTAAGCAACAGGTCTGCAGTGAACAGCTGCCATTGTGGGAGTTTTATCATCGCTGACTACACTGGGAGGAGGACGAGATTTACAGAAGAACCAGCACTGACGTAAAACCGCCCGCGTGTGTTATTTCCTATCAGAGGTCAGCCAGAGACAAAATTCTTGCCCTATCAGCAGTCTGGAGAGCATCTGTAGCACTTTTCTTGACAGAACACTGCTATCTGGATATTTGACTGTTTGACTAATATGCTCAAATCAGCATATTAGAATGATTTCTGAAGGATCATGTGACACTGAAGACTGGAGTAATGATGCTGAAAATTCAGCTTTGATCACAGCTATTAATTCAGTTTTAAAATATATTCACATAGAAAACAGCTATTTGAAAATGCAAAAAAAATATTTTACTGTTTTACTGTATTTTTGATCAAATAAATGCAGCCTTGGTGAACAGAACAAAAAAACCATGACTATGTTAAATACAGGTTGATTTGAAGTAAAGATAAGCATTGCATACTACTTTTTGTTATGTCCTTTGAATTATTGGATGCCAAGAGCATCAAACCATTGAAATTCAACTGACATTTATAATCCAAAATTGTGGATTTCCCCTATGCATTTCATGGTAACATTACACTGTAAAAAAAAAAGGTGATGTTTACTGTAAAATACCAGCAGCTGTGGTTGCCAGAAATTCACTATAAATAGATTTTACAGACTTAAATTAAATTCACATTTAAAAAACTGTATTTCATTAACTGATGTCAGGTATCGCAACTTATTGAAGTACTAGCATCTGTTTTGAACCATTGTAATACACTGATAACCACCAAAAACAGGTGGTCATGAGAAACGTACATGATGAATCAAAGCCCATCACAAACAGCTTTACCACAAGCTGAGGAGGAAAATACTATATAGAAGGTGCACAGTGTCATTCACACAAATACTAAACACCATCATGGTTACACACGATACTGAAATAATGCAATAAACGTTAATTTAACAACATTAGATGTAACATAAAACCCTAATGTACACAACTGATAAGAAAAAACTAAGAAGAAACATAGTTATTTCAGTGAAAAAAACATCAAATATGAAGTGTCATGCAGGGAATTCTGGGAATTTATGTTTTTCAATGTAAATTATACAATTACTTTTTCTTTTGCACAGTTATTCATCGTATATAGTATTGAAACTTACTGTTCACCAATTAACAGTTTTTTTTTTCTGTAGCATTTTTACAGTCTTTTACTGTTAAAATCACAATCATTTTTTACAATGTAATAATACATTTCAACATTTGATTATAGGGAACAATTTGCCAACTTTTGCATCACAAACATTTAGGAACTGCACTGGATCACCAAATCTCAGTACTGAAGCCAAACCACTGCATTAGAACAGCAATAACGTTCAGTGCTGACCAGCATACTATCCGCTTGGCTAAATGACCTCTATACGTTAGCCTCACTGCTGTGATCGTATATGGACTAATGCTCTTACGTGAGGATTAACTTCTTCCTCCCTCCCATCACGCAGTTTTAATCAACGTGACGGTGACATCAACTGCAAGACGCTACAGGAGAAGATCAAGTCTTTCCCTCCAACACACAGCCCTGTTTTACAAGAACAAAACAACATACAGCCACGACTAGGACAAAAAGCCATTTCAAACAGATGCGTATGCCATTTCTGCAACAAAAACAACATATCTCAAAGATAAGTTAGTTAAAAGTGGTGTTTATTACTCTGCAACTACAGTGTGATAGAGTAATGAATGAAATATCACTATTTGATGTTAAACAGATGTAGCTGGCATGTTATCTGCATATTAAAGAGACTCTGATCCACAGCAGTTGTTGAAACATTGAAAATTGTTGCCAGATTGTTTCAAATATGCATTATTTGAGTCACTAAATTCAGATATAGATTAATTAAAGGTATAAGGTAAAAAAGAAACCTACTGCCTGACGTTATCGCAGAAGAATAAAGAAGCTTATTTTTGGCCCTGAAGTCGCTCAAAACACACTTTTTACAATCTCACTAGTTCAGTTTGTTTACTAACAACATCCAAACACATACAGAGTTGTGTCATTTTTGTCATATTTTCGCAATGTCATTTTTACTAGACAGAAAAGTTGTACTTTGAAACTATTTTTACTCAGAAATTACAAGCAAATTTTACAAAGAAATAGCAAGCAATATTAATTAAACAAGAAATTTTGAAGTAGAAAGACTGAAGTAGCACTTTCTTGTCAAATGTATCCCAATAATCTCTGTTTTACTTAAAATATTAAAAAGTAATTCTTACACTGTACTTCTAAAATTATTTTGTGGTAGATATTACATATTGGAAACAAATTGGAATAACATGGCTCGCTGCTTTGTCTTACTGAGGCTAATTTAATAATCTGCATTTTGTGTCTAAGCACACATAACTAAATAATATTCCATAATTTTTCAGAATTTGGTGGTTTGGTTGGTGATAACATCTAATAAAAATGCTCATAAAAATGTTCAGTGATTTTCGTCACGTTTAATAGCATGCTCGTCTCCTTGGTAACCAAGTACACTAACTTTAGGGACAAAACTGTTGCTGCTGGTGGAAATGATGACACAACTAAGGGACAAAAATTGATCTAAAATGTTGTTTATTTCACTCTTTGTTCAGATCGTCGCCGTTTTTAAAACGTAATCATTATTTTGTGCTGACTTTCTATATTTTAAGTATGCATCTAGGACAAGAGCAAAACGATAAAATACACATAAAATGCGTCAAAAAAAAATAGAAGATACAATAGCTGTAATATGACCTTGATATAGCGACAAAATCAAGACCTGGGAGATAAACGTGTTTGTTTTGGGACAGTGTGTCAGATAACGCGTGTCCTGTTACTCGCTGATTGATCTCTTTGTGTCCACAGGCCTGTCGGGAATAAAATCCGCTTTTCGTAGCGAGCACGGAGGAAGCAACAGGCTGCTGGTGCGACGAACGACGAGAAAAGTTGACAAAACGGAGCAAACAAAGTGCGGGAAACGGCATTAAAACAACGACGCACGGCGGCGGTCATCAAAGAATCGATGATGCGCGCGCGACACTGTTTCATTCCAACAAAAGCGCGTTTGTTACAATGTATCTCAAGCTGATCACATCAAAGCCCGCCGCGCCATTCACGGAGAATAACGAGTTTTGTTGAGAATAACTTACGTGAATGGCGGTATCTCGCTGCGGGACGGAGTCTGTCCGGTTGTGTTGTGTTGTGTTAACGATGGATGCTGTGTTTGAAACTGGAGCCGCCCCGCACACACAC
>JAUZSZ010000421.1:9038467-9048543 GCA_034780575.1 Labeobarbus marequensis
TTCCTTTACCAACTGTAAATTCACTCAGAATGAATGCTGGTGCTCTGTTTGTTAGCTGTTTTGTACCAGAAGAGATAAGCATTAGGAAAACTGGTGGAGTAATTGCACAGTAGAGTAACTTGAGCTGCTTCATTTGCAGGGATTTGTCTTGAAGGTTGTTCAACTTTGTCTTGTCCCCAGCACACTGGAAAATAGATTTAGCGATTATTCATGTGCTTACACCGAGTATCTCACACAGATAGTGAAGTGCAAATAATAAATAGTGTTCTTACCAAACTCAAGTGCTGTTAAGAAAATAGTAGTAATCAACCATTTTACCATTGTTGCTTGAAGCTTTAAATTCATCTTCAGTAGTTCCTTTACCAACTGTAAATTCACTCAGCATGAATGTTGGTGATCTGTTTGGTTCCTGTTTGTACCAGAAGATATATACATTTGTAGTTGTGGCAGAATAATTGCACTGTAGAGTAACTGGATCTCCTTCATTTGCAGTCATTTCTCCTGAAGGCTGTTCAGTGCTGAATTGATGTATTTCTAACAGATTAATTTTAAATTCAACACACATCATTTTTTGCTTAGTTGGAACAGCAGCTACACTAATTTCTCTTATTACCTTCTCTGTTTCTGTAACTAGGAATTACACAAGCTTCAGTCTGGATCCAGCCCTTACAAAGACCTGAGATGACCGGACACCTGAGAAGAGATGGTGCCAACCCCCCAGAGGACCTCAGATGATGCCAAACCTCAGACAACATACAAAACTACCAAATTTTGCATTACATGACATTGACTAACTGCTTGATTTTTACAGTATTTCTGCCATATGGACATCAACTTGAGATAGTCACCACTGATAAGCTATTATAGAATGTAGAAACTTTAATTTTCTGTAAAGCTGCTTTGCAACGATTTGCATTGTGAAAAGTGTTATACAAATCAACTTCAATTGAATTGAATTGAATTGAACATAGTCTAACATAACTGCTGCTTGTAATTCATTTAGGATCATTTTGGTCTGCACATCAGCTCATCATCTTCTCTGACAATATTTTTATTTTGCTGTACAACATGATATATGACAGCAACAGTCTGTAGTAGAGCTGCCTGTTTCTGAATGAATGTGAGACACGTCATTTATTTCCATAAACTGAAAATTTAACTTGACTTAATTTAAACTGGAATATTGTGTAAATAATTTACAAATAAAGCAACGTTTCCATCCCATATGTTCAAGAGAACAAAACGGTTACTTCCTGGGTAGCTGCTGCAAAATGTTAATTGTGTTTTTGTGTTTCTTGTTCAGTTTCTACAAAATAAAAATTTGTAAAATTAGGGCACATCCATGGCACTTTTGGTAATAAGATATATATTGTGCTGCTTGTGACAAGCAGATAAATAGTTATAACACATACACACACACAAATAATAATTAAATACATAATTTATTATGTGTAGTGAACAACGGTCAAGATGGGAAGACTCCTTTCCATACAACGCGTGGAAAGTTATATTTTGATGTTATCAGGCTCTGTGGAAACAAAGGATGCCTTTTGTTTTAAGGATAAGGATGTCAGCACTTCGTGGATCAAAGACTGATCCGATCACCATGTGGTCTTTCATTGATCACAGTTCTTCATTCTTGAGACCTAAGTGTAAACAATCACTTGCTACCTCAGACTGACCAAAATGGTTTTACCTTGTGGAAAGGGGGGTTAACATTATCATACTGTAATCCTCACCCAGGAACTGCTTTGTTCTCCCTTTCTTATCAAAGTGTGAATGATCAGAAATTCCCCTCACAGTTTTGCCATGTGGCCAAAGCCACAAAGGAAAAACACATCTTCACATGCAATCACATAAAAGGGACACAAACTTGACTAAACCTTCCTTATATAAGTTTATAGAAGTTTGTATACTTAATGAGTGCTGTGTGTGATACAACCAGGTATGCAACATTACCTATTAATGTATATACTGTATATATGAATGCAGGGGTCAATGCTCAGCATTACCCATTGGTGTTTGGTCTTCATATTTTCAGCACAATGTGTAGGTTAATCTGGAATTGGTTTGGAAAGTGAATTATGCGTAGGAAACACTTTAAAGACATTGTTCCAAATGTGGACTTTAAGCTATGCAAATAGATCTCATGCCAGAGAGAGGCCAGGAGTTTATCTTTCCATAAGATAACGTCCAGGGTTCGAATTACGGGGGAGCTAAAGGGAGCTCGGCTCCACTGAAAAGGACCTGGGCTCCCCTGAAAGCCTACTTTGAGACATTTAGGGGGAGCTCTAAAACACTGTCCATTTTTTGTGTCGCATATAGATTTTGATTTTCTGTACATTAAGGTTCCTGAAATAAATGATAATATTAAAAATGTGTCAATGTTGTGTGTTTATTCGCTCATTACATTACTATTTCCGAACATCTGTTTTGTTTTGTTTTTTTTCTATTTCCGAACATCTGTCTCCACTAATAAATGCAATGCTGTGTCTCCTGCTGTGACCATCCATGCGTGGCGGCGCTGCACTGAAATTACTACGTTTACGTCACCACTTGAACTTCTCACTGAGTTGGTATTTGAATGTTAGCTTAACTTCAAGTTCAAAACATACTTTATTCGTTTTTTGGAACACTCTGGATACTAATAAGAATGTCAAAAAGAAAGCAGCCAAACCTCAGTCAATTTGGATTTACAAAACAAACGAAGAGGAGTGATGACAGCGCACCAGCTACAACTAGCTTGCCGGTGTTACCGCCGCCGCCGCTAAAAGTTGCTGCTAGTGACAGCACCAGCACCGAGGATAGCGAGACTTGGGCGCCAGAAACCACAGCTGCGACCTGCAGCGGACCAGGCGATCATGCAACACCTTTCAACTGGACAACAAAGCAATGGAGTGAGTGGAGAATCAGGAATACATGGCTGTACTCCAAAAATCAGAAGTTAGGATGTACAGTATGCATGGAGGCAAAAAGCCTGTTGCTCGGCGAAAGAGCAACGGGAGTACATCTGTCAGAGGAATGGATGAATGGAGAGGTCAGCAGCGAGTCACAGAATAACCTGCGGAAAAAGATTTACAAGCATCGGGACAGTTTGGCACACAAAAGTGCGGTTGAGATTTCGGAGATGAAGGAAAAGGATGTGCTCCCAAACAAGGTGCTTGAAGTAAATGCTAATTTAATGCAAGAAACAGCTACGTCTTTCAGATCTGCTTATATGGTGGCCAAGGAAAAAATGGCCTACAGAAAGCTCCCTGCTGTAATGTCTCTTCAAAAACTTAATGGTGCAAACGTGGGAAATGTGCACAAATCAGACCATGCTTGTGCTGAAATAATCGGACATATCGCCAGTGAAATGAGAGCTAAATTTGTTTCAAAAGTAAAAGAACTGGGATCACGAATCAGTATCACGATAGATGAGAGCACAGTTCATGGCCTGGCTTATATGATCATTTATGTGCGGTGTGACATGACAGGAACGGGGGAAGTGGATAATGTTTTTTTAGATATCGTTGAGCTTTCAGAAGGCACGGATGCCGAATCGATATACAAAAGTTTGAGGAAAAGCTTGAGACAAGCGGGATTGGATGATGAGTTTCTGGGAAAAAATCTCATCTGCATTGCAACGGATGGAGCAGCGGTACTGACGGGCAGAGTCGGCGGACTCGTCACTAAACTCAAACAAGATTTCCCCAAAGTTCAGTCAATACACTGTCTAGCTCACCGACTTGAGTTAGCTGTCAAAGACTCACTTAAGGAAGTAGCTGGATGTAACCAATTTGAGTTTTTTATTTCAAAACTTTACACCCTCTATAACCAGTCATCAAAAAATGCCCGTTTGCTCCAGGAGGCAGCTACAGGTTTGAACATGCAAATCCTAAAAATAGGTCAAATCTTTACAATTCGTTGGGTGGCTAGTAGTTTTCGCACTGTGAAGGCAGTATGGAACGATTATCCTGCACTGGCGCACCAATTCAGAACAGCCATGGAAGACACATCTCGCTGCGACACAGAGAGGCAGAAATTCAGGGGCCTGCACAAACTCCTTACAAGCACAGGTTTTTTGGCTGATTTGGCATGTATGAAGGATGTCCTGCGAGAACTACAAAATCTGTCGCTAAAACTGCAACGCAAACAAACATCTTTAGTTGATGCAAGTTGCCACATTCAGCAGACCATTGACGTCTTGACAGCCATGAAAGCAAGTGGAGGAAAATCCACACAAAAAGCCGAACAACGCATATCGACTGGCCTGTTCAAAGATGTTGAGCTTTCAGAGAGCAGGCCGAAGATAAACCGTCTTCAGTTCAATCAGTCTATTATCAACAGCCTAAAGAAGAGACTGCCCGAACCGGACCTTGTCCAGATGCTGAAACCGCTGGATAAACGCTTTTGGCCACAGCAACATAGCGCCCGTATCCTATATGGGGAAACTGAAGTTCGAGCATTGGCAAAAACACTGGGAGAACCGGCCCGAGAGGCTGTCGAGGAGTTCCGGGACTTTAAATTGCAAAACAGAGCACCAGGGAAAACGCTTGTCAAACTTCAAACAGCAAGTCTGACCTACTTGCCGTCCTCAGCTGAGTGTGAGAGGGGATTTTCTGCCGTGAATTCTACTGACAGCAAGTATCGCAACAAGTTGCGTGAACAAAGCCTCTGCTCGCTTCTCTTCGTGGATCTGAATGGACCCCCTTTGGAGCAATTTGACCCTCTGCCTTTTGTATCATCTTGGATTAAAGCCGGTCACCGACCCTCAACATCCTGGGTTACAGGACGGAAAGCAAAGACAGAAGACCCCAGGCCTCTGTGGTCACTTCTGATTTAAGGTAAGAATCATGGAATTACTTACTTGATCTGTGCGTTTGTGAGGATTGGCCCTAATCCTATTTAATATTGATGTATTTTTTTATGATTGTTATGCGAGTTATTCTGTTTTTATCATGATTTGCATGATGTAGGCCTAAGCGCGGTTGATTCAGAACCGTGGACAGAGCTGTTTGCCCTAACACTGACAACACTGACTGACGCTTTCGTTTTGAAGTAAACGGTTTACTAAGTAAACAATAGGTTTACTGTAAACCTATTGTTTTAAATGCCCGAACATGCACCAAAAGCGTTAAAGTCAGTCAGGGAGGATCGGAAAATAGGGCTCCCCCGAAAGCCACTTTGTAATTCGAACCCTGGTGCTGACACAACTTCTAGTATATTTCTTTCTTTTAGTTCATATGAGAAGTAAGATAACAGTGCGGGTTTTGCAAACTGACTTTTTGGTTGTTTTAATATAAACTTTGTGAAACTTTGTTTGCTCATAAAATGTTATATTAGACAACATTTATCTTGATTTAGTTTGGTAATGTTTCATGCACAAAACCTGTGCACTGGTCCTCAAAAATGACTGATTGATCTCAATTGATCATAATATCATATTTCTGCATGAGTGTTGAGTGTGTTTCAGTCACTGTGGGCTGCAGAGCACAGTAGTACACAGCAGAGTCAGACACATGCAGATTCTTGATCATCAGTGGAACTCTTCTTGATGTGGAGTCCAGTGTTGCAGAAAATCTGTCCTTAAATTCATCCTCAGTAGTTCCTCCACCAAAACTAAATACACTCAGCATGAATGTTGGTGATCTGTTTGGTAGCTGTTTGTACCAGTAGATATATGCGTTTGTAGCAGTGGTAGAATAATTGCACTGTAGAGTAACTGGATCTCCTTTATATGCAGTCATCTCTCTTAAAGGCTGATCAACTCTGTCTTGTCCCCAGCACACTGGAAAATAGGTTGAACTATTTATAATTTACATAATCTAAAACAGATACTAATGTATAAATGATCTTTCTTACCAAAGTCCTGTGCTGAGAAGAAAAGCATAATAAGCATTAGTTTTTCCATTGTTGAAATGAAGAGATTAATATTTTCATGTATGCTCTAATGAATGTGTCTCTCTGTCTTTACTGTAGCTCTCTGTTTCCTCTGTGCAGTTCTTCTCTTGATATTTAAAGTCTTCAAGGTCTAAATCCTCACACAGCACACGGTTGATAGCTCTTTTTGGTTTTGCCCCCCAGTGGTGAATTTATGTATTTCTAACACACAGAGGGACATTGGGTCTACATTTTGTAGCAGTGAACATACAGAGGACACACTTCTTTGCATAAAGCCTTATTCTTTATAATTGCATATACTGCCCAGAAACTTTTCAAAGTCTATCTGCTTTGATCATTTGTTTGATCAGTTTTCTTTCAGTTCTTGAAATTTGTAGCTTTTAATAAGAATTTGAGAGATCCTGCCACCTTGTGGCCACATTTACTGATTTACACTGTGAAATTAATTTAATATAGACATTGATAATGTCTGAAATATTTGCATATTTGCTTAAAGACCTAGACTGATCCTTAATTTTTTCCCACCTATAAGTTTTATAAGTCAAGAACAGACTTTTCATAATACCAATGTTGATATTAATGTAGACTATTTTTTTCTTTGCTCAGTTATGTAATTTTTGAGTTCACGTCACAGTCTTCTGTTGTACATTGTTTTACATCTTTTACATCATTGTTGCCACCTGTTATTAAACATTACATACCTAAATAAAATTTCTTATCACACTCAAATGCAGGTGATTCCACTTGATTTATTAATCTCTGTGTGTCAGAATGTGGTTTTGATGTGGTTCAGTTTCAAAGAGAAAAAATAATTTGAGATTTTATTTGGCTTCACGTAGACTTTGTATCACTGGGCTCCAACTTCTAGAGCACAATAATAGAGAGCTGAATCTGACAGAGTTACACCAGTAATGATGAGTTCAGTGGATGATTCTGATGTTGTCGCAATTGCATTTGAGAAAAACATATTTGAATGTTATTTAAAGCAAGTAAATAGAAAAGGAGGAACTAATGACCCTGTGCAGTTATTATATTTAATTTGACTATTATTATGTATTCATTTTCACTTGATATTATATCTAATTTTTTAAAAGTCTTTGAGAACTTAAGTCTGATAAAGTACAATCAGTGTCTGAGTTAGCAATTTGAGAATGTGATTCTCTCGATTGTTATATGCTCCAGTCTTAGTTTGATTTGAAGAAAGCTATGCTTT
Organism: Labeobarbus marequensis; assembly: GCA_034780575.1. Classification (NCBI taxonomy): domain Eukaryota; kingdom Metazoa; phylum Chordata; class Actinopteri; order Cypriniformes; family Cyprinidae; genus Labeobarbus; species Labeobarbus marequensis. The sequence continues at coordinate 9,045,564 of JAUZSZ010000421.1, forward strand.
TTCATGTGTCAGGTTTTTGTACAGTGTTCTTGTGTTTCCTGTCACTGTGGGCTGCAGAGCGCAGTAGTACAGAGCAGAGTCTGATATAGATGTAGAGGAGATCTCCAGATCCACATGGTTTTCTTTATTGCCTTTAGTAACTTTAGCCGTGAATCTGGAATCCACATTAGACTTCTGATCTTCTTTTGCACCGTCTGAGATGAGCACAATGAACTCAGGAGCTGATCCGGGATACTGACGATACCAGTGAAGATAGTATGCAGATGAATAACTACAGGAAAATGTAACAGTTGAGCCCTCGTCAGCAGACTCCTCTGTTTTGGTTGGTTTAATTTCATTTCCATAAATTGTATCTGCGAAAGTATGGCAAATCTTTTATGAACTGTGTATTGCAATATACAATATACACACATATATAAAGGAACACACTTATACATCATTTAGATGCAAATCACTAAACACTTAAGTACTTACATGCAAATGCAGAAAGCAGAATGACAGAATGGAGACTCATTGTGTGTGTTTCTAATGCTCTCTCTAACAGAAGTTTAACAAGATTGCATCAGGTATCAGTGCTTTAAACCCCACCTCTTCCAGAGAGCTCTTTGAGAGAGCAGAGCAGATCCGTTTCATACACTACTGTGTCATTTGATTACTATTCATATCCTATTATACCCTTTTGTGGTTCTTTGATAACAAATCCTCAGATCTTAATATACAGAATATGATCTGGAATAATTCCACATACTTGTTAATGTTCTCTGTTTATATTCTCTGTTTTAGATCTGCATATTATGCACACAGAATGAATTTAGGAATGCAGTTTATTTTTGGTGGTACTAAAACAGTTACAGTTGGCACAGTTGTACAACTGACAACAGACACCAAAAGTGACAGGAATATGGTTAAAACATCCTTTATAATAGTGTGTATCAGGATTAACATAATGTAACATATAGTCGAGTCAGGTGGTCATAGTTATAGCATAATTTTAGGATAATCCAAATTGATTAATACTTTTGAAAGGAATTGTGTATTTACTATCAGTATAACATATCAGTTGGAAATATACATAGTGTAATTTAAAAAACTGCAGATTATTTCATATTTTCTTTGATGTTTTGAAAAAGATGCAAATGACAGGTGATGTGAATCCTGGTCATTCCAATTCGGTCGAAATATGGGAGCTTTATGCAGATCTGTGCACAGATTTCAAGTGTGTTTTGTTATTTTATCCTCTGCAATGTGTCTCACTGAGCTTTTGTGTGAGTGTTGAGTGTGTATTGGGCCTCAGAGCACAGTAGTCAGTACACAGAAGAGTCAGACACAAGCCTTGATCATCAGTGGAACTGTTCTTGATGAGGAGTCCAGTGTTGCAGAAAATCTGTATTTGAATTAATCCTCAGTAGTTCCTTTACCAACTGTAAATTCAATCAGGATGAATATTGGTGCTTTGTTTGGTAGTTGTTTGTACCAATAAATATATGCATTATTATAACAGCTGGTAATTGCACAACAGTAACTTGAGCTGCTTCATTTGCAGTCATTTGTCTTGAAGGTTGTTCAACTATGTCTTTTCCCAGCGCACTGGAAAATAGATTTGCCCATTATTCATGTACTGACTGAGTATCTAAAGTGTAAATGATGAAATAATATTCTTACTAAACTCATGAGCTGTGAAGAAAAGAGTAATAATCACCCACTTTGCCATTGTTGCTCTAAGTTAAAAAGGGAGAATATTTTAACAGAACTTACTTCTTACTGTATAGTCTGTTTCTTTTTGTAGTTTCAGATTCTTCTTAAGGTTCAGCCTTATAAATAATTTGAGGAATGATGCCTCCTTGTGGCGAGTTTGAATATTGTGCTGAGTTGAACAAATAGGGGATACATCCAGATGGTTATCACAGAATAAACCCCAACAAGGTGATCAGCACCCCGATGCAAAGTGGGGTTTATTACACAGCTACTTGCTTAATAAGTACATGAAATATTGATATGAGAAGAAAAACTTTATGTAATATTTATTTCATATTTGTAATTTAATATTCATTTAATTTTTAATTAGCTTTTTTAATGTTTATTTTATTATATTTTTTATAAGCGAAGATTCCACAAAGAAAAACAGTTCCTTAACAAATAGCTTTGAGCCTAGACAAAGCTCAGACATCCTACCTGTTTATAATTACAAAAATAATATATTACCTCTGCTATTAATACTGAAGTCTTCCGGTTTAATTTAGCAGTAAATACAGTCGATAACCGAGGCAAAAGATGATAGCAGTTGCATTTGAATGAAACGTGAAAGTATCCGGAATGAGCACTGTGTTTGCTAGTTACAAAAGTTGTTATCGGGGAATGACTTAATGAAAACTCGATGAAAACTTTCTTTAAGAGAGTTGTGATGTACTGTAAGGAAGTAGGGAATTATTCTACTATATTGTGTTTCCTTTTCATTACCTCAGTAACCACACACAGGTGTTTCCACAAGTTTAATTATATTGTGAAAATTTTAGATTGTGGGTTTGATGTGGCTTGTCATCAAAGTGAACAATTAATATGAGTTTTTGTACGGCTTCGCATAGACTTTGTAACATTGGGCAACTACTCTTAGAGCACAATAATAGAGAGCTGAATCTGACAGAGTTAAACCAGTAATAATGAGTTCAGTGGATAATTGTGATTTAGTCACACGAAACCTTCCACTACTTGACTGTGAAGAATGTATTAAATATTGAAGCTCTTCATTAGGATACTGTCTGTACCAATACAAATATACATAAGCACTGCTTGTATATGAGCAGCTGAGGGCCACAGTCTCATCTTCCTTTATGACAATAGCAAGTAGTTGAGGATGCGGATTCCCATCTGTCGCAGAGGGGAGAGCGCCGCATCCATGCATCGCATAAAAGTGCGGGGAGCCAGAGATAACCCAAACGGGAGGACCTTGTATTGGTATGCCACCCCCTCGAATGCGAATCTC
>JAUZSZ010000421.1:9101223-9114633 GCA_034780575.1 Labeobarbus marequensis
TCCATTGTGGTGGTGTATAGAGCCAAAAATGTTAGAATTGTGTCGATGTCCCAATATTTATGGACCTGACTGTATGTATATTTACATAAAGGTAATGTGATTTTCCATCAGTAGAGCTACTAGAAGGTCTGGCCTCAGTGTCCTGCTCTAGGTTCTCACTTTGTTCCACTTTCTCACCCTGAGCTTTCCCTCCCTTTCCAGCTCTTGGGCGAGAGAAGTGGAAACAGGCCAGCCTCCTCCAAAACCTCTTTTTCTTCCTCACCCTCTTCTCCTCTCTCACCTCCCTCTCTCCTCCATCTTCCTCACCAGTATCAGCACTCCTCTCATCACGCTGATGAGGATTTGGTGTGTTGGCTGTGGACTGATGTGTACTTGGATGAGATATGTACACAAACTCACTATCTACCGCTTTCTTCACACAAGTTCTCTGACCCACGATCACACGAACACTCTGTCTCTCCAAACTACCCACAAAAAGAATATTGGAGTTTCACACCTTTACATAGACTCACATTCTACAACTGTCAATGAACTTTGAATTCTGAATGTGACATAAGGGAATCGCACAGAGCAGAATCTTGTGTCTAATGTTGTCCGTTTTTTTCCTTTAATACTTGTATCTGATGATACTAGTAAATCAAGTATCCTAAAAAATCCTGAAATTTTGTTTAACTACTTTACACGCCTAAATAAATATATAAATAAATAATATATTATTATATTATGAATATTAATGTTTGTAATGAAATTTCACTTCATTAAACAGTACAAGCACTTTTCAAGCCAAATATCTCCCCAAACTATATTTGTTAGGTTTTAAATCATCAAAACATGTAGCATGCATGCTGCTAAATTGTTTACAATCATGTAAATATATGTCACTTTATTCCAAACGGTGCTAGTGATAGCCTAATACCTCCAAAAGTATCTATAGGCTATAAAATATTATATTCACATACTCTACCACAAAGAATGTTTTCCTTTTTTATAAGCATTGCATATATATATTCATATTTATTTTAATATTATTTAATTTATTTTATATTGTGTTCATTCTTAAATATAAATAACGTTAAATCGTAGGATTTGTTTTGTAGCCAAATGAATGATTTAGTGATTGATTGAATGAATGATGTCATCTGCACGTTGGAATATTTAAAAAAGTGACGACAGTATCAAAAATACTAGACAAAATCTTCAATTATGTTTGTGCAACGTGACAAAATGCATTTAAATTGTGAAAAAAAAAACTGATATCTGTCGTAACGTCAGGCAAAAATAGTATAACGTGGAAAAAAGCTTTTACAACGTAATTGTGGTTGCTGGGTTGATACGATAGACGATACAACTCTAAAAAAATATTTTTTTAACTGTATGATACCATCCACTAACAACATCTAGTCATAGCTTACTATAAACAAACCTACAACCTATAAATAAACCTACAACATCATCATTTAGTTTTTGAAGCTGGGAATATTATTAGGTTTTGTTTTGTGTGTGTGTGTGTGTGTGTGTGGGTTTATGTGGTTTAAGAGGAAACATCCGAAATACACAGACAAAGGAGAATGAGGTTTAGTGGGCGCTGAGATGAGGGGCCGAATTCAAGCAGGCACTAAAGCGGGCAGCGGAAATGTAGGCCAGTGCACAACCAAGGTCAGACTAGTCTGACCTTTGGAGATTTTCAATTCCTTACTCAAGCCCGTGCCACGTCTCTGCACTTTGGTTCCTGGGAGAAGGAAGCCCCGTAATCAGTGTCCGCCTCATTTATCCTCACATATATAATAATATATAAAAACATACACATATATATATAAATTATATGAATTATTAGAAGCTTCAAAATACTATAAACATAGTAGTAATTATTTTTTATTTTTAGTGGATGTATTAAACAGAGTAATTGAGACTACGTTTGCTCACACGGCACTTCGGCCATCAGGCCACAAGATGGAGACATAGTAAAGCACATAGAATGGCTTCAAAACATGTATTGGTTTACTGTCTATTTTACACTTTTATTTACACAAAATCTCTGGGTTTTATCATAATTACAGAAACTTTTGGTACATAATGGATGGAAGGAGCATGATTATCACAACAAATCATAATGTTACACATTTATACATTTATTTTTTCCTTAATAATCCTGTGTTTTACACTCCAGCATCAACCCCAAAGAAAACTAACAGTCAAAAATAGATTTTTATTTTTTATAACGTCAGTATGGAAGAACAGTAAAAAGTTTTTTTGGGGGTAGCACGTGGGAAATCTAAAATATTTTATTAGTTTTTCAATTTTTACAAGTTTCAAAAAGGAAAATTTCAATGCCCCGTCTTGAAAATCATCACAAAAATACTAGTTAACATCACCTACATATATGTAGAGGTTTGGAGCTGATTTGATGAGGAGTGTATAAATTAATTCGGTTTTTAACTTTAAAGCGCATTAAAAACACCTTTAAAAAGTTAAAAATGGCAACAAACAATATATTTCATCTTGGAAAAGAACGATTACAGGATTAAAAACATTAAAATATAGGAATACAGGTTACATTTCAAAATATTGGATATAAAATAACTATCTGAGAGAGCTGGGGGGCGATGACGTCATGGCCACGCCCCCCTCGGGTTGCTGTGCGACGAGGGAGAGGCTACAGAGGCTCATTTCTCTCCAAGCTCTCACAGCGATAGGTAGTTAAAGCTTTGATCGGTTACATTCTAGGAAGACGACGTTCTGTGGCCTGAGGAAGAAGTTATCTACTTCGAAACGTCGCGTGATACAGTAACGTCGTGTTTTCAGGAATTCCAGCAGATTGAAGGACAATAACAACCGTCATGACGAGACATTTTGAGAGATACAGACCGAGAACGATGCAAAGAAACAACGTCAGATTCGCGTCCGTACCACCTGACGAAGAACGACGTTATTTCTTAAACAAACAAACAGCACATTCCCGTGCTGGTAAACAACAACGAAATCGGTGGATGGATATGGAGGATTTGTCTTTTGAAGACGATTTAGTAGATCCACACCGATTTCGGGATACAGAATACAAACAAAAAGCCCGTTTCTGGGCTACCAAACAAGGACAAAGTGTATATAGCGATGGTCAAGATGATCATCGTTATAACAATAATATTCATGCATATTTTCCTAATCGCAGATCTACATCTCTGCCAAACAGAAACACATACCAGGAGGGTATGGAGTTTAGTTTAGGAAGATTCAGGGAACGAGAATGGGAAAACAGATATTTTCCTGACTACAAAGAAAGAAAAAACAGATATCCTCAAAACAAAAATGAAAACTTTTTCCCACGAAGAAGGGAATTCACAAATACTCAATACAGACAAAGACAACAAACAGACAGACGTGCTCTCACCGATAGGGGTCTGTTTTCTGACCACAGGCTGGTCAGAACTTTCCCACAAGACACATACAACACTGATCAATCGTACAGTGACTTTGATCAGGTGAGACCACAAAAACGAATGACTAGAACAGCTCGTAGAAATAATAGAAAGGCTCTAGTTAGACGCAGGAGGACTGAGGGTGATGAAAATTGGTATTATTATGATGATGACAATGAACGTGAATATAATCCTCGAGATTATGATGCACGTGAATACCAAACTTTCGTGCAAGAAAGTGACACCCTTCATGAAACAGAACCATCCGGACCACGGGCCTGGAGCAAAAGAGATGTATACGTTGAATCCTCTCGTGGCTCGGCCAGTGACGGGGCGGGTGGCTTCTCGTGCGTCAACGGAGGGAGTAGAGACAGCAGAATAGAACAACCACCGAATAGGTTTCAAAGAGATAGGGAGACACACCGCTTTCCTCAGAAAGAAGGGAGAGGAAAGGGCAGACCTAGGAGGTATTTTGATCAAACTAATCAGAAATCAAATTACATTCCAGCTACAACAAAACTAAGAACAACAGTAAAGGTCATGTACAAACTGATCAGATTTGTACACCATTTAAACAAAACAACTACCAAGGTGATAAATAATACACCCGTGACTTTCAAACGATTAACAGACCTGTTAGTTAATTCCATCAAACCGGCTCTGCCCGATGATAGAGTCAAAAAACTTCTGGAGGGCAATGCAAAGAATTGGGCACACAATGCGCAATCGATATTGGAAGAACACTATGAAACGTCGGCGGAAAAAACACTAACAGAACTCAGACAACAAACAGACCCAGAAGATTGGTTCCGGGCCTTCGAAATTGCGAAGACCTGGACCAACAAGAACTTTGGGAGACGAGTAGACCCAGACATTTTCACACGTGTTGAAGCACTCTTCACGGCAGAATCATGCGATGAATATGATCGAAGGGAACGGGAAAAGGAGTCACGTGCAGCTGCCGTGGATGAAGCTCCACGTGAAACACAAACAGTGAGGCCCAAAGCGGGCACAACACATATTCACGTACAAACATCTCCAAGGGGACGAGAGACTCCGAATGGTACGACTAATACCCCTCCGATTCGAGGGGATTGGTCATTTGATATGGAGTTCCCCCCTCTTGAACCCAGACCAGTTCTGGAACCAACACCAGTCAGATCAGTTCCACCTCTCCCACAAAGAAAACCTAGGAGGATTTTTACTGATTTGCTAGTTAACACAGAGGAACAAACAGACACGGTTGAAAAACAGGCTACAAACATGGTCGAAACACAACAGAAAACACAAAACCCTCTTTCACCTTCTCGTGAAATACTACGGGTACAAGAAAGGGAAGACGGGACAACAACACACATTGAACATAACATAAAGAAAGGTGCAACAACCTTAATGGGGATTGCAGGGGCACAACCTCCTCTCCCCTCCCTCATTAGACTACCTGGTTCTCCGGTGACCTTTTCTGAGGACTCAGGAGAGCTTCAACCATACTCAGGAGATTCAGCCAGGCAGTTAGAACTCTTAGAAGAGATGATTCAAGAAAATGAAACAGAGGGACAGAAGGAAGTCACACAATCCGAAAGTGTGGAAAGTGTGACAGAATCACGCCAAAAAGAAGCTCAACAGGGGGAAACGGTTGCTCCGAACACTCCTACAACACCGAGGTCGGTAGGTCGGCCATATCGACACATCAATACGGACAGAAAACAGATGGATTGGAGTCTCAATCTAAAGAAAAAGTTTATCATTATTGGAGACTCCAACGTGTCCAGAATTCCGGCATTTAATATCCCAGATTTACAAATAGATAGCTTTCCGGGAGCGAAATTTCAGCACGCTGGCAATTTAGTGGAAAGAGCTACTATTGCCTTGGAACCGGAGATTTTGGTGATGTCGTTTGGCCTGAACAACCGTTCCCAAAGATGTTTCTCAACGACCAGTAAGGAGATCCACAGGGCTTATAGATTGGCCAGAACCCGGTTACCACACACTGAAGTAGTGATACCAGTAGTCAATTTTAGTGATCAACTTCCCAGAGAAGAACAGGATCTTCTACTGGATATTAACGAGTACATCAGAACAAACCTCAATTTCTTGGATCCACTGCCCTCTGGTCAATTCAGGGTTGAGAGTGACTTAATACATTGGACATCATCAACAGCTCGTCATATGTTGGAGCATTGGGCACGGTCTTTAAACTTTTGAGTACCGTGAACCCTACAAATAGTCAAGATAAATTAATAGTTAATCTATCGTCGTCCACTCTGTCAATGGAGCAGAGGGCAGTACTTCTCAGAGGACTCTCGTTCGTCCCTACACCACAAAACGTGAGGACACAAAAATTAGAATTATTACAAGGTTTACAAAAATATCATAGAAGGCTGAAATTAGAAACTTTTTTTGAAAATAAAAAAAGTAATAAGAAGAAACTGCCATTCACTCATGGGTCAGAGTGGACACCGACTCTCTCTAGCTTACCCCCACATGTTAGATCCCTTATCAGAGCAGACATGTATGCATTTAGCCACCTAAATTGGGGCTTGATAGAGAACCAGAATCTTACAACACCGGAAAAAAAAGCAATTAAAGAATTACAGAAAAATAATAAATTGGTGATCAAACCGGCCGATAAGGGAAATGCCGTGGTTCTCATGGATAAGGAAGACTATCTGTGGGAGGGGAGGAGACAGCTAGAAGTTAAAGATCATTACAGGCCTCTCACGGCACCTATGTACCCTCAGACTTCATTGGAAATAAGAACCATCTTAGAGGAGATGTGTGACAAGGGAGTAATCAGTGGCGAACAAAAGAATTATTTACTTGGATCAGGAACGCCTAGGCCAAGGCGATTTTATCTTTTACCAAAGATCCATAAGGATCCTGGGAGTTGGAGTAAGGCTTTTCAGATACCTCCAGGAAGGCCCATTGTTTCTGACTGCGACAGTGAGTCTTACTACACGGCAGAATTCATAGAATATTTTCTAGGCCCAATTTCGCAAAAGCACGAAAGTTATCTTAAAGATACTTATGATTTTATTCAAAAAACAAAAAATCTTTTAGTCCCCACTGATTCACTCTTGTTTACCATAGATATCGATAGTTTGTATACAAACATCGAGACAACAGAGGGCATGAAGGCCGTGAAGGATTGTATGCTGAGGTTCCCGGATCCCAAAAGGCCAGACAGTTATATCTTAAAACTATTGGAAATAAATCTTACAAAAAATGACTTTGAATTTGACTCAAAATTTCATCTACAGATAAAAGGCACGGCGATGGGCAAAAAGTTTGCTCCGTCGTACGCCAATATATTCATGGCCTCTTGGGAGCGGAGGGCCTTAGCATCTTTTCACGTTAAACCGTTTGCCTATTTCAGATTTTTAGATGACATCTGGGGCATTTGGACCCATGGCATGGATGAGTTTAGAAAATTTACACATCATCTTAATCGCCAGCAGGAGTCGATAAAGATTAAATTTGAAACTAACTCATCAGAAGTAAATTTCTTAGATGTTGTGACGTACAAAGGACCAAACTTTTCTGAGACGGGATACCTCGACTACAAGGTTTTCTTCAAGCCTACGGATACGCACTGCTTACTACATAGGGATAGTTTTCATCCAAGCCATACTTTTCGTGGCATACTGAAGTCACAACTTCTCAGATTCTATCGTATATGCTCACAAGAAGCAGAATTCAGGAAAGCAGTAAAGACTCTTTTTAAGGCCTTGAAGAAAAGAAGAAAATACTCCAGAGGATACCTCAGAAAGGCCATCAGGTCATTCAATCAATCAGTCACGAATCCGGTAAAAATTGCACAAGAAAGAAACAAAATTGTTCCCTTGGTATCATTTTTTTCACAACACAGTATTCAATTAAATAAAGCCACCAAGGAAAACTTTACAAAATTTATTGAACCCACGTATACATTACGAAAACATAGGCCGATCGCTGCGTATAAAAGAAACACTAACCTATTAGACACATTAGTTTGTAGTAAAATTAAATCAACACAACCCAAATCCAGAGGTAAAACACACAAACATTTAACACACAGGAGATGGGTTCAAAATAAATCTAACAAACAGATTTACTCCACTCAACAAAACATGCCTCCCCAAGTGTCCAACTGCATTTATCTAATTTTCTGTAGTAAATGTGATAAACAATATGTAGGACAAACAAAGAACCAGTTGCTACAAAGGATTTACCAGCACACATATAACATTAAAAATAAAATTGAGAAAAGACGATATGTAGTGAGACACTTCATGATACATGGCTTGGAAGCCATGAGGGTCACTGCCCTTGAATCCAATCCTCTTTGGTCCCTCGGCGAGAGGCTCCGGACGGAAAGAACCTGGATCAGACGACTTGACAGTCTCTACCCAAGAGGACTGAATGAGGCGTGATGATATGATCTCTTCTATCCATTCGTTTCTTATCTGTAATTCATCTTTTTCTGTTGATAGAACCTCAGATTTAATTTTCTTTCCTCTAATATCCACAGGATCAATAAAATTAATCTAAAACTGTGACTCTTTATTTTTCAGAAGTAATATCTGACTGACACCTAAAACTTAGCCCTGAGTGGCCATGTGAATTTTAGACACCTGACGGTTTTTACCCTAATGGGTACAATTACCTAACCTTGACCTACACATGGCCCTAAACCTAAGGTCACTAACCCTGAGCAAAATTCCCCTCTTATACCTCATACCTAAAAAGCTTTTACCCCTAGACTAAAATACCCCTAATTAATTAATTTGTAATTTAAAAATGAAAGAGGAAACATCCGAAATACACAGACAAAGGAGAATGAGGTTTGGTGGGCGCTGAGATGAGGGGCCGAATTCAAGCAGGCACTAAAGCGGGCAGCAGAAATGTAGGCCAGTGCACAACCAAGGTCAGACTAGTCTGACCTTTGGAGATTTTCAGTTCCTAACTCAAGCCCGTGCCACGTCTCTGCACTTTGGTGCCTGGGAGAAGGAAGCCCCGTAATGGAAAAAGTGCAGGAAAAATGTGTTCAAGCACAAGACAGCAAAGCTTCAGCTGGACTGTCAGAAAGTGTCTGACATGCTTAGTGAGTAATTTATTTTTCTAAAAATTACATTTTTTCCACATTTTAAGACATTAAAAAATAACAAGATACACATAAATTTGTATAATTATACTCATAAATTTGGAAAATTATCTTCAGATGCTGAATGGTCTGGACACTTAAAGATACAGTTTAAGAAATATACAAAATTAGTCAACTACTTTTCTAAATGTGTGAATGACTACAGCATGTACATGGAATATAATGATACATAAAAAATACATGTTGAATATAGATTAGATGTATTTTATAGTAAACAAGAAAAAATTGTTTTATAGGCACACCCTTGAGGTGTTCTATTGTGCATATAGATGTGCAATACCATTCCTCAATAATCATTATGGTTTCTAAACTTAAGTTGTGTATTTTATCTCAAAAAAAAAAAAATCAGCGTAGAAGCAAGTCTAATTAAGAAGGCCATCTCCAAGAAATGTGCTGAGGAACGCAAGCTGTTGAAAAGGCACCACAGTGATTGAATGTGAGGCATGTTTATATGTATGATATTATGTACAATTTGATATGTCACGATTTGAGCTTGGGGATGCTCCGTCTCGATCTAGAGCAGTTAATTAATCACAATGACAACACACAGAGGATTTTTGGGACACATGTAAAAACATCAACAACTTTTTGTTTATAAAATCTGCAGATGCTCTATGCCCTTAACTGCTCAACTTCTTTGGGAGTTAAAGTACACTCAAAAATGATTCTGCCATCTTTTACGCTCCCTCATGTCATTCCAAATCATTTTTTTTTAATTTACAGATAGCTCTTTTCCATACAGTGGCATCAAAAAAGATGTAAAATCTTTAGAACAACTAAAAAAGTATGGAAAATTAGAGGAAATAAACCAATTTAAAGCTGGAAACTCTAAAGCAGTGTCATATTTCAATAATGTATTAACTGATCTGGGCCTGTATTCACAAAACATTTTCCACCAAGAGTTCTCCAAAATAGCAGTAAAAGTTTTTAGCCAAGAGTTTTCTCATAAAACCTATTCACAAAGCTGCTGAGACAAGCTTTTACTAAGAAATAGAGAGAAGTCTTAAGCTAAGAGGAAGGGGGCGGGGTTGACCTCATTGCTATGGATGATGTCAGCATGCTTATTAATTAGTGATTGGCTGATAGCCACTGTCAGAGATTTAGTCACAGAAACATTGTAGAGCGCAATATGATGTTCCCATATTCAAGTCAAGGTTTAAAAATTGCCATATTCAAATAAAGATTTTAAAATGCAGGCTAAGTGTCACTAATTAAACAAGCATATGCTCAGCTAATTGTCAGCCTCTAACGTGTGCTTCTCATAAACAATTTGTGAATATGCATATAAACTGCCTTTTAATTAACAGAGTGCAATAATCATGGCTGACAGTGAGACATGCAAACGTAAAAGAAAACCAAACTAGACACAAAAACAGCTGTTACTTCTTGCCCAAATTGTTAATGAAAACAAGGATATAATCAAAGGAAAAATTGGAGTTGGGATAACCTCCAAAACCAAAAAGATGCATGGGAAAACATACGTGTGCAAATAAATGCAGCGTGTTTCTAAAATGTTTATGTTCCGAGGCAGATTGCCCGCATCAGCCGGTTTAACCCTGCTGGTTATAATGGAAATTGTATTGGTTTTACTGGAAATTGTATGGACCCTGTTGGTCTCTAGTGGGTACTGGACTGATATTTTTGCAATATTTTGAATATATTAGAGTCTTAAGAGTACCTGTTCATCCAGCTTATCCAAACGAGTCTTCATTTCCTCTCCAAAATCATCTGCTCTCTTTCTTACGAGTTTCAGGAGAGGTGTTGTGTATTTTTTAAGGGACTTGTCGAACTTCTCCAGGAGGTCATTACTGATACAAAAAACTCCATGCAGATCTATAAATAATAAGTATTAGTAATAATAACAATAATAATAGGAATCACCAGAAAATTTTGCTACTATAAATAGTGTTCTACATCTCTAATAGTAATAATAATTAAAATAATAATAGCAATTAATATTGACTCTAAAACTCTAAAATTAGACACCAGAACACAGGTAACAGTTGATATTAAATGGTTTACCTCGTCCTTTAGAAAAAGTGCAGGCCATCTGATCTCCTTAACTAGTGGCTGAATCTCTACAACTTCTTCAACTGTCTAGATGTTCAATACATTTTTGTCTATAACGTCTCATTTAGTACTCATAACATTTTTTGTGATTTCTCCATTATTAAAATGATTTTATTTAATACATTTTCCATATACAAAATGAGTAAAACACTGCTAAATTAGATTAGGCTGTCAGTTTGAAAACAGCGCAACATATATTACATAACACAAATAACAGAAGTCGATTATAAAAACGATTAGTACATACCAGTGATTTAAAAAAAAAAAGCTGGATTGATCAGGCACGACACTGATTCTTCACATCAGCATCGAGAGCAACACACTGCTACATTAGATTACACAATCAGTTTGGGAAGAGCACAATATACAATATATATGACAAACAACATGAGGTCGATTATAAAAATGATTAATACATACTAGTTATTGTGCAGAAAAGATGGATTGATTAGGCAGGACACTGTCATCTGCTTTTTTTCACCAGCATCAACTTTTTTGAAACTCATGGCGCTTAGCCTAAGTAGCTGAGGTCTTAAAGTGCGCGTAAAGTTCAAGGTTCAAACTGCGCACGCGCTAACAAAAAATGGGACTTTGGGAGATGGAATGGGATGGAGCATCAAATAATTATATATAAAAATATGGATGGATATGCGATAGAGAGGCAAGAGCAAGAACAAGGAAAAACTGATTATAAATAAATCATGACTGCATAACAGCGAATGTAGGTGGCGATATGCACAAAGAATGCAACGCGCTAAAAAAACGAAGATGAAGAAAAATCGTGAGCTTCAATGAAAACTAACGTTTCTTAGTAAGGTCAACGAAACATTGCATGTTTTTAACATTTAAGGAGCAAATTTGTTGAATCAACTTAGTATCATCCATGAACACTTACAATCAAAATATCTTAGTTCAATTTACTGTTTTATGTGTATTGGGAGAACTTCTTGTAAGTTGGCTTTTTTACAGTGCAGGTAACTCTATCAACACTGGGACGAATCCTTAAAAAAAACACATACAGATGAAACAACTCTACCTAGTGCTATTTGAAAGAAATTCTGAGAGCGTAAAAGACCTATGCCATGAATAGATGCAGGTAAGTAATGTACTCTTTAGCATTGCGCACTGCACAGAACCTTTTTACATGCTGTCTTTTTTATCATTTTTTTTTAGAGAGAGTTTTCTAATTAATGCTGATCCAATCCCACATGACTTTATCTTCATAGATAAGGCTGGGTTTACCCTGACTAAAGTAAGAAGAAGAGGGAGAAACATCATTGGCCACAAAGCTATTTTGAATGTCCCGGGGCAACGTGGAGGCAATAGCACAATGTGTGCTCCAATCACGCAGAATGGTCCTTAGGATTCTAATGGATCAATTGCATCATTTCTATTACAAATATGTGAAAGTAAGAAATACATGAATAAATAAACCTGGAAATAAATACATATGGAAATAAATAACTATAAAGAAATCAGTGAAAGGTTAATAAGTAAACTTGAATATACAAAAATGAATTAATTTATTAAAAAATACAAGACAAAATAAATGAAATACTAAATACATTGAAGAATAGAATTAAAAAGATGCTAAATAGCGTTAAAAAGAATAAAAATATAAAAATAATATTACATACAGGAAAGAGGTAATAGAAAAAAGTTAGGAGGAAATTACATTAATGTATGTGTCTGTTTTTGTTGAGTTGTTATTCATTTATTATTTATTTGTAAATTGTTTTTGCACGTTTGGCGTTTGATTTTTAAGATGTTTATGCTGTTGGATTCTAGGCTGAATGCAGGGCTAACATCATAATACGTTGATGGAAAATATGCTTAGAAGACAGACAGATACACACGCAGACACACATACACGCATATAGAAATTTATGGGTTCAAGAATAATATTTAATATACTGGAAGCATGGCTAGAGAGTTGCAAATACATTTCGATGTAGATATGTAAATTTGAGGTAATATTTCATCGTGTACTGCTGTACACCCAAAGCACTTTACACTCACATATATACACACATCGACGCACTTGGCGATTCTCTCAGAACGCGTCTTTTAATAATTCACACTGTGTGATTGTCACTCGCATGAACGAGCACCGATTTAGCTCAAGTGCACGCAATCACTATTTTCAATAATATTTCATGATCCTGACTGCACTGACATACTTTTGACTGTGCACTTTTTGAAATCAGTGTCTGACGTGACTTCCCAGATAAATAGTAAAGTCTTTAAAAACAACAACTTTCAGTTTTTAACTTGCATTATCAAGTTGTTATTAACTGTCCCACTGAAAGAGCTCTTCTCATAACCCCTGTTATCCAATGTACACAAGCTCTTTTTAACTGATTTATGTACATATCTTATGAAACAGGAGACAATTCATGTGATGCTTTGAAACTTTTTACCAGTTTACAAGTGGCACTGATCAATAATGTAATCATAACTAAAGCAATTAAAAATTTTCAGCTCTACTTTCAGCAGAGGGAGCAAAAGAATTTACAAAGTTATCATGTCGTTCAATAAATCATATGTTTTAACCTTTTATTGTTTTTTCCTTTACATCAATGTGTTTAACAGACAAATATGCAAGCAAAAGCTTTGTTTGTCCCCAAAACACTGCTTGCACACAGACAGCTGGCCTACTGACACTCAACCCTACAAGACCATGCTGGTGAACCAGCATCACCAGCTCTAGGGATGGGCGATATATCGCATGCGATATGCATGCGCATCTCGTCAGTGAAGCCGGTTCCTTGATTAGCGCTAAAT
>JAUZSZ010000421.1:9391535-9401929 GCA_034780575.1 Labeobarbus marequensis
TATTTTTTTTATATTTAATAAGAGGAATCTGTTGGTTAAGGCTGTGATACAGCTGTGGCTACCACGCAAGCGCACATCAATATTGTGTAATGTTTGTTACACTGAACAACATTAATTACTGTTTTTGCATTATTTTAAGGGATAGGTTTAGGGTTGGGGTAGGTGTAGATGTTAATAAAACACAATCTAATAAGTAGCAAATTTAATTTATTGTTAACCGAATCTATCCCCTCAGCCGAAAAATTGAAGAAATCTTTCATAAATGACCATGAATGGACAAGTAAGTGTGACAGCATTGTTCGGATGGATGTCATTGGCTGTGGAGAAATTACTCATTTACAGAGATCCTAACCCTAACCCTAAGCATAACTTCACTGAACTACAAATATTTTTCCCATTCCATCAACAGAAAGACAGAGGCTTATGGGTAATGTAGTCTAAAACTTTTAACACAATTAAATATATAATATATTTACTGGAAAAGTGGATAGCTAAATATGTTCATTGTGCAAACCTCTATGACATATTTAAGAGGCAGGCTGAAATTTGGTATTTTACGATGAGCAATATTTTAAATGTCTTTATGCCACCTTTCCATATATTTCAGAAAACTGTACCCAACGTTATTTAATCAACATAGCATAGGTAGTTATCCTGCCAATTTTCTCTTTGATACTCTAATTGGACTTTGATTCACAGCCATTTGAAATGTGCATTTTGGAGACTGGACCCCAGTGGTTAGAAGGGCAGTAAAACCTATATATTTGGGACCTCATTTATGAAATGTTGTGGAGAAAACCATCCTAAATTTGATCTTGCGATCATATGCATATGTCATGTGATTCATAGAATGAATGTACACACAGAAAATACACATATGCCTTGTAAACAACTGTGAGTGTTGGAGTAGGTTTAAGCACACTTGTTAGCCTGTTGTTCAAATTAGTTTACAGCAAAACATATTGTGATATATTACTTTCATTAGTATATATATATATATATATATATATATATACTAAAGAAAGGGAATGGAAATATAGAATGGGAATAATACAGAATAACCTTTTTTTGTTTTGCTAACTAACACAATTAAGAAAAAAGAACAGTTTAACGAAACCGACCATGTAACAAGATTTTGCATTATGTCCAAGGTGACAATCCCAAACATTCCGTCTCATTACCATACAAACAAAAGTCCACTTCTAGTGTGAACAAATAAGTGGAAAACAAAAGTGTGATCTGTATTATGATATTTATCTATATAAAGTATAGACTTCATATTCACAATCATAGGCTGGACAGCATGTAGGCCTGTAAGATTGTCTTATTAATGACAAATGTCTATATTGTCCAGGTTAGGATGAAATTGACATGAGAATCAAAGACTTGAACCCATAACCCAAGTCCGAGTCTAAGCCACAACTGCTCCACAAAGACAGAATATACATGAACAATAAATTAGGTCAAATATGATGTAATTTAATGGAAAACTATAACACTGCACTACACTTCTTGTCAGGAGTGTTACTTTCAGAGATGCTTGGCGCTTCGAGATTCATTGCCTGGTCAGACTATTATGTCTGTGTTTGTTTGAAAATCATACCGTACTGACATTCCACAACCTGACAAATGCAGATTGAACATGTTCAGTGAGTGAAGACAACCAACAAGGTGAGTATTTAGGCACAATGTGGAGTGGAGCACCTGTTGTAAAACCACTGTAAACCACGGCTTCATTGGGCTTTTTGATATAACTGCCATGGTTTCATAAAATAAACTCAAAGCAACTAAACATATTAATTTATTAATAACAAATTATAATCCTTCCACTAAGCAATGTATATGTTCTTCAGCAGTATTCAGCAGCATGGTTAGCAAAACAGATGTAGTGGTGCAGTTATTCTGATAGAATGAGGTCACAGGTGAACAGTTTGTTTATAGATGATTTTGAAATGACTTTGAACGTGTCTATATACACCTTAATGTTCCATGTCTTTTTAAATATTCATCATTGTTTTCATTGTTTCACCTTTTTTTCAGTGTGCTGAGAAGGCAGGAATCACATAGCAGGAGAAGAAGAAGAAGACGACTATCATTTAGTTTTTTTTTATTCTCTCATTGGCCGTCTTCATATAATAATCACCAGAAGCTGCAAATGAATGGTAAGAAAATCTCTCACTGTGAGTAAATATATAATTGATAGCCATTTTGAAAACAACCAAACTGCATACTGATAAAAGCTTTGCACATAAGAATTGTATTCTCGGAGTCTTCAGAATTATAAAGTACAATAAAATATAACTTACAGTCCTTATAGCTGATGTTGTAGGCAACAGGTCCTCTGATATTGAAGCCGAGGTAGAAAGACACCTAGCCTTGTTTGCACACACTAGCCGGATCATGAGGGGTGACCTGAATCTGTTTCTCTCCTCTAATGGCAAACACTTTATGATTTCTGACCTGCCCAATGATATGCTGAAGATCTTTGATTACTACACTTCCATCTCCTTCTGTGAGGAGCTGCAGATCTGTTTGATGTAGTTTTGAGGTATGAATGAGTCTCTGCAAACCTTTTCCTTTGCAAAGAAGAACAGAGGCACCAGGTTGCGAGAATGAAGGTATTTCTGATACTTAGTCTTGTATGAATGATGCATTTTTCTGAGACAGAAAAATTTTTCAAGGTTTGTTGGGTTTGTGATTCCTGGCTGCACTTCATCAGGCCAAAAGAGCAAAAATATCAAGAGATAAAACTCTGGGCTCCTGTCTTGCATTTCTCTCAGCCAAAGTTTCTGTAACCTGTCCTGAAATTCCTTTATTTTTTTTGAAAATGCTCACCAGACTCACTACAGATGATGTTGGCAAGAATGTAGAGAACAGTTTGGGTTTCGCTCTCAGACTGTGGATTTTCCATTTTACTTTTATGTTGTTTCAGCACATTGATGTCTGGTTTTAGGATATGTAGTTCTCCAGAATACTTCATTTCTTTCTCACCCAGGGTAATTTTATTGGCCAGCTTGTCTATTTGAAAATAGTACATATAGCACTCCTTAACATATTTACAAATGTAGTCTGGGTCCTCTTTTTCAAAGCTTTGTTTTGAGAATGCCAGGTACCATTCAAAGAAATCATATTTTGCCTCAACATCACCTTTGAGACCACTGAAGAACTTACAGTATTCTTGATCAGTGTGTTCAAGAGGTGTTTTTGGATGAATGATCTTGCAAACCTGGAGGAACCCAAAGAGACCCCTGTAACTGAATTTAGTGTTGTCTTCTGCCTTGTCTTCAGCTGTTTTCTCTTCATCTTTAAATAGTTTAATGGCATACTGAGCAATGGGCAAACATGCTTTTATGTTTGGGGATGGCTTTTTAGTTTCATTCAGCAGGTGGTTTTTGTGAACTTGTCCCAAAGTATCCCTGATGTGTGAATTTTTGGGATCTCGTTTAATGGCCTCTTCTGCCCATTTTCTTGCCTCCTCATATTTGTTGTCTTCTTTAACCTCAATGTAAAACAAACGTGCAAGAGTTTGAGGATAATAAGGGTTTGTGGAGAACAAATCTGAAGCCAACTCCAACAACACAATGCACTGGTTAGTATTATTTTCCCTTATGATGTCAAGAATCAGTCTGGAAAACTTCTTCTTTCCCATCAGAATCTCAAGTCTTACAACTAACATTTTCTTGCAAATTTGTCCATAATTACTCTCCTTTCCTTTTGCCATGCTGCTCAAGAAGTCAAGAGCGATGTTGAATCTTGTCACATTGTTCTCAGTGAACCTTT
This sequence comes from Labeobarbus marequensis, assembly GCA_034780575.1. Taxonomy (NCBI): domain Eukaryota; kingdom Metazoa; phylum Chordata; class Actinopteri; order Cypriniformes; family Cyprinidae; genus Labeobarbus; species Labeobarbus marequensis. The sequence continues at coordinate 9,395,316 of JAUZSZ010000421.1, forward strand.
TGAGACAGGCATCAGCAATCATTGGATGTGCCAGGTGTATGCATTGGTCTTCTTGTTCTCCTTTTGAGAAAATGACTATTAGATCCATGAAAGGCTTCATTTTCATTTCCAGTGTGGGGGTTTTCCTCATCGGTCAGCTGTTTTGTTTGATCCATGAATTCCTGACAGAAAAGCTTCGACAAGTGTGAACCTGGGACATATGAATTTATCACAGCCAAAAAGCTGAGAAGTCTTGTGCTGCTGGACTCCTTGTGATTTTTAACATATTTCACCATTTCTTCTGTGATCAGTTTCTCAGCATCCTCTTTCTTGAAACCTCCCTGCATTATATTAAATGCATGATAATTATGTGACATTTTCTTTTGATCAATTTCAAGCCTTTTCTGAGCAAACATCTCCTTCTCATCTGGCAAGAGCTCCATTTTAAGTTTCACATCTTCTTTTGGTTGAACAGTGCTCTTGCTAACAGCATTGATAATGATGAAAGCAGGACGGTCAGTATGATCTGCACGTTGAAGCTTTGACAGCAGATTCTTTAATGAACTGGGCTTATCATCTTTGTGATCCAGCAGGAGAAGCACAGGTTTTTTAAGCTTTTCATATTTTCTGAGCAATGTATTTGCTGTATTTTCCACATTCCCTGTTTTGAATGGTTCTGTCAGGGTTTCACATGTGAACTCTTCTCTCAAGTCTGACAGTACCTCCCTAGCTAGTGCTGATCCGCCACTGTCTTCATGGTGCAACAGACTTATGGTTTTAACTTTCCAGTGGCCTTTTTTCTGTTGTCGGATCTGTTGCAGAAGTTTTTCCTTGAATCTTTTAATTTCCCCTTCAGAGGGTTTCGGAGGAAGAACCATTGTGTCGGTTAGAGTGAAGTCTGTAGGGATGCAGTTTAAAATGATCACTACTGGAGTCTCTGTATTGATGCCCCTCTTACGGATTTCTTCAATCAGGTCTTCTCGGAGGTCATTGTAGATATTTTCCCTGATGTCCAGTAACAACAGCACAGTTTTCCGATTTTCTTTTCCATGTTCTTCACTGGACAGCAGAAAAAGGTCCACCACTTGTTTCGGCAGCTCTTTTGGTGTCTTTGGATCTGAATCGATCACTCTGGCACATCTGAGATCTTTCCGGAGATGCCAAAGCACCTGCATGGAGAGAGTTGAGCCTCCACTACCAGGATAGTATTGTAAAGAAACATCAGTGACGAGACGGCGTTTACTCTTCTTTCTCTCAATTGAAGCTGGAAATGAGATCATTTTATTCTCTTTGGAACTGGGATTGTATGAAGGTACGGTATACATTGTGAGTTATGTTGTCTTGTCTTTTCTTTTCTTTGCTAGAATGGAGATATATTTGTAAGTAGTGTGTCAAAATTGTTGATCAGTTAAGATACTTTTTTCCCCTTCTTCTTCTTCTTCTTCTTCTTCTTCTTGCAAACAAACAAACAAAAAACAAAACAAAAAAAAAACATGAATAGGGAAGACATTAGGCAAAAACAATTTGACATCTCCTTTTACAAGTGTTTACTATCCCTTTTTTTTTAATCAATTTAACACATCCTTATGAATAATTAATAATGTGTCTAAACTTTGGACCAGTCATCTAAGGCAGGGGTTTTCAAACCTGTCCTGCAAGCCTCCCTTCCCTGTACATTTTGTATGGCTGTGTTCGAAATGCCATGCTATCATACTACTCTTACTATTTCTGCAGTATGCAGTATGTGTGCTGTGCATAGTATGCACATTTTCTGTATGCATGGAATGCCTGGGTAACCTGCTACATTGGCTGAAATTTGATGTATACATCTGAAGATGTTGAACTGAAGGCGGAGAATAGTAATTATAGGCTAAATATAAGACTTGTAAATACAGACATATACATGTAAACTACAAACTATTGCTGTGTATCTAAAAACGATATTGTTAGTAGGACATAAATTGTACTTTAATCTATGCAGCACTTTTCCGATCAAATCAAATGACCTTTATATCTAGCACTTAGATTGTTTCAAATATTTTAAGTTATAATAATATTGCAGCAGTATAATATATAAATAAAAGTAATATTTCAATTATGCAAACAGAATTCAGTTCCCTTGTCAAGCAGCTCTATAAAGAATTGGAGTGTATTAACTATAAGGGAAATTTGTTGGCAGAGGTTATTTACATAAACTCTGCCCACCAATCCATGACTGTGATAAACAGGACTGCAAAAGACACCAAAATTTCTGTAGTATCAGTGTCCAGTGAATAAAAACTGTGAGAACTTGACGAGATCGACCTGAGTTCGACTCTGGCTTTTGTCAAACTTGTGCTTCTCCTTTTCCCATCACATACCACATCAGAAAGGCATATAATTTCTATAAAAAGTAAGTAAATATTTGAAAATATGTGCCTTTCTGATATGTTATTTGATGGGAAAATGAGAAAGGCATATATTTTAAAAAAGAAGAAAAGAAAAAAAAAGTAATCGTGAAAAGTGGACATAAAGCATCTAATTAGTAATACAGTTTTATGCTTGCTTAGCTGTAGGTTGTCCCAGTAAAGTGGCATTCAGTATATTGAATATAAATGGTCACATATATATATATATATATATCAATTCCTATCTGCCTATCGATTCCTATGTATGTTCTTTTCTTTTCTTTTCTTTTCTTTTCTTTTCTTTTCTTTTCTTTTCTTTTCTTTTCTTTTCTTTTCTTTTCTTTTCTTCTGCGAGGACCCAACCTGGCAATCTGCTAGGACACTTCTCACTAATCTAAGTGCTCCAAAGTTTGCCTACACTTGTGATCAGAAGCCGAAAAAGGTAAGAATTATATGTGCGATAAGCTAAAGTGTTGCAAGAGAAGTCTCACCGTCAACTCGACAAAGCACTTTAATTTAACCAATTGTTAAATTGAACACAATTCCAACACCAATGTGATTCTCTTCCTAAATTACAAAGTTTCATCTGTTTCCTTCCCCAGACTTTGATGTGTGTTATCAATCTTGGTTTGTCAGTGCAGCATTCGATCACACCAGTATGATTTGAACCTTTAAATCTGCTTTCGATCTAAAGGGAGCAGCTATCACGGATGAATGAAACAGCTTCACAAACAGTGTTTTCAACCATTCAGTATCATTGTTTCTGTCACAATTATCATTCAGTTACAGAAGTACTGGTATAAAAGTTTACAATTAGTAATGATAATTAGAATTTATAATGTGCTGTGCCAGTAGGTGGCTGTTAAAATGTATTTATCTTTGAATTATTCAAGAGAGTTATTCAGAAAAGCTGATTCATACTGTAATGAAACAAGTAAATGTTGATCGAGTCATTGAATCATGCATTCATACTTTTATTTAGTTGCCTAATGTTTTTATTTTTTTTTATTTTTGTTTTTTATTTGTTTTCTCCTTTAGAATCGTGAGAGAACCACAACGTCAGTTAAATAAATAATTAAACAGATAAACAAAATACTGAGAATGCTCTAGACTTAATGCACAACTATATTTGTCCCATCCTTATGTTTTCACAATATTCATCATTGCAATTTTTAAACTACATCCCAAAAATATTAAATGATTGATATCTAAATGTTTCACTTATGAAACACAAATGTTTCATGTGTCTGTGACCAGAGAAAATAACCAGCGTGTGATAACCCCTCCCTGCCGCTTGGGACGCCTGTGTGTGCTTTTGTTGTAACGAGAGGGGAAGAAAGCAGTTTTTCCCGAGAATGTGGCCTTGCTGATCCATTTGGGTATCCACGAGCTGGGAATTGTTATGGTTTGCTCGTAAAAAAAGGAAATCCCCATTGCAGTTTCAGAGCGTTTGGATTGGTTGAATTTTGCGTTTCTTCGAGTGCAGGGAATGTTCGTGTGGTGAGACCGTGTAGTCCACAGTGATTGTGATTAAGCGTGAGTGTTTAGTTATTCTGTTTTTTACTGATGAATATTGTATATTATCATTATGATATGGAGAAAGATCCTGGTAGCACACGTACATCTCTGAGACGTCTATTTGATGTCTGCATTTACGTCTTCAAGACATATTTTTTTAGGGTGTTTGCTCATCTGCAATACATCTATAGGACGTTTCCTTTTAGATGTCAAATAGATGTCTCTTAGATGTCTTTAAGATGTTATGAAGAATGCAGAATGTTTGTAGAACTGACATCTGAAAGTTTGTAGAGAGCAGATGCTTTCCAGATCAAGAGATCTTTAACAGACATCTTGCAGACGTATGTGTGCTATCTGGGGAAGTCTAATGTACCTCTTTCTCGTTTAACGACATAATACCAGAGGGGAGAGCGAGCACACGTGAGGACACACGTGAGTGATTGCTCTGTTGATTTCTTAGTATGGTTCAACAGTCAAGTCAAGTCACCTATATTTATAGTGCTTTTTACAATACAGATTGTGTCAAAGCACTTAACATTATCAAATTGGAGGATACAGTGTATGTATAATGTTAAGATTAAACACTCAATTTTCAGTTAAAGTCATTTCATTATTGAATTCAGAGATGTCATTGTCTAGCTCAGTTTAGTTTAATTAGTATCTATGAAATCAAATTGAGGATAATCACTAGAAATTAAGTGTCCCCAACTGAGCAAGCGGCAAGGAACCTAAACTCCCTCTGTGACAGAATGGAGAAAAAACCTTGGGAGAAACCAGGCTCAGTCGGGGGGCAGTTTTCATCTGGCTGGACACAACCAGCAGTTCAATTCCAACCCCAGCCATGTAAGATTATGCAAGTGACTTGTCTGAATCACATGGTCTTGTCCCGATGGGCATTTTAATTTCTAATTTAATGCATTTGTTATATTTGTAGTTTATTCAGTATTTGACGTTCTTAATTTGTATGATTTATTCATTTGCGATAATTGTAATATATACTTTTATGCACTTATATGTATATATATATATATATATATATATGCAGACATACATTTGTATATTATATTATTTATTATTTTTAAATGTAGTTATTCATTTTTCATATTAGTAAATTATTACTTTAAAATTTTACATGTATAAATGTATTATATTTCTATTTTTATATTGTTGCATTATATTAATCTCAACAGAGAGTGACATTTATTTCTGTGTTTAATCCAAATGTTTATTTTCACTCGGGAAATGTTAATGAGCAGTGTAAGGTTTCTTTTTGAGCCCATTGTTAAGGTCTCTGCACACTGAGTCCTAATTTTGGTCCGAAATTTTCGCACGTCAAAAAATAAATACGATCTCACGTTGTGTCAATCACGTTTGCACACTGCCTCCGAAACTTTTGTACGTCAAAAAAAATTTGGATCAGGTTCAATTTTTTGCGTTTTCACATCCGTACCATGCATTTTGATAGGAAAGGATGGGGAATACGAAAAAACGGAAAAACGCATGCGAAAATTTCGGACTCAGTGTGCAATGACTTTTAATCTAGGTGCTCCAATAATCTGTTTTAATACATTAAAACATTGACAGTGATGTTAAGAAGAATGTGCAAAGTGGAACATTGTTTTACTTGAGACAAAAAAAAATAAAATAAAATCAATTCTCTGGCTTCTGCTCATGTATATCTAAAATTACTTTTGTGTTTTGGTTCTCTATTCAGAAAAGCATCATAAGCCACTACTGTTGTTTCTCAAGGTATTGACAAGAAAACTTGTACTTGTGTATTTCATTTACATTTATTTACTGTCGTTTGAATTCTAAAGGGAGACTGTCACAAAAGTGATCCTGACTAAATTGCCGTATGAGAGAGAGGGAGAGAGTTATTTTGATTTGGTACTGTAACTTTGAACTTCATACTCTATAAAACAGGGAACAACCCAGCAAACTCGCTGTTGGAAAATTGGGTTTCCTTCAATGTTTTCCTCAGTATATATTTCATTTTTTGATCTAGCCTACAAGAGAAAATCTCTGTCATTAATGCCACAGTCTTTGCATATGTGGTCACAAATAAAGAATCCTTTTCTTCATAGATGAGAAATGATTTACTCCTGGAGCAAGTATATTATCCCAGTTACATATCACTATATCCCAGTATGTTTTTGAATGTTGAATTAGTTTAATATTTACATTGAGATATATATATATATGTGTAAGATACCTGATAGCATTCAGTAAATTTACTTGTCTAAGAACAAGATGCATAAAACAATTCATAAATCTATCTGTCAAATTTTTGCTAGAGAGTTAAATTAATGAAATGTCTTACCCACTGTTCTGCTGACAGTCAGCTGTTGCCAAGTGTTCAACAGCAGATAAAGCACTGCAAACCTTTTATATGCAAATAAATGAACGGAAACTCCAGATTTGCATGTTATGAAGTGATAACTCCCCAACATCAAATTCCGATGAAACTGCCCCAAACCAGTAAAAGCATGCTGAAGCAGGCTGGAAGCAAATCTTGTAGAAGATGAAGAGATGAAGTACATACTTCATCTCTTTAAAAAATAATCCAACCTTAACTATGGGACAAAACAAGCGCTGGCAAGGGCATAGTTTTGGTTTGAACATTGGGGGGGTTGAAGTGGACCCCTGGTCATGCTCCCACTTAAGTTTATTTATTTGTTTGCTTAAATGTTTATTTTTGTAAAATGGTCTTTTGTGCTATCCACCACACAT
>JAUZSZ010000421.1:9446230-9456543 GCA_034780575.1 Labeobarbus marequensis
TGAGAGCCCTATATCTTCAGCCTCATGCTTGCTGGATCGTGTGGCCAAGTTGCTAGGCTTCTGCGGGAGCCTCCTTGGTCATCAGCTGCGGGAGCCTCCTTGGTCATCAGGTCCCCAGTATAGCACTGGAATCTCAGGACTCATGGGTCCTCCATTCAGATTGAGCTTTTTCAGAGTGTAATGCTTCGTATGTGCTCCCTGACATCCTGGCTGGGTGTTTGCCTTGAGGAGCTGACCCGGCCAGGATGTGCGACTCAGATTTGAGTGGTTCACTCAACCATCATGCACATTCTCTGAGTTAGAGCCCCTCTTGCTAAGGCATCAGGTGGCTTTGCTCTTTAACTCCGCTCTGCCCTTATGGTTGAACCAGTGAATCGCCCCTCTGTGGAGTGGGCTTGAGTACGCTGCTTTCCCTGAGGTATGAGTGAGATGTGTTTCTGTGGAAATCCTTCCTGACTGCCTTGACCCTGAGGGGTGATATCTCTTCGTGCATGAATGGGTTGTTGAGTCCAGCTGTGCTACAGGCTCTTCCGGGTCTGGTTAAATGGGACTTGCTGTCTATTGAGATAGAGAGCATTAGACATGTTCAGCTGTAACAGCTGACAGTCTCTTCTCGCAGCGCTGCTTTCTGGTGGAGCAAGGAAGTGCTCCCCTCACTGCGAGAGTTAGCTATGAGCTTGTAGCTCCCAGTTGGGCTATGAGGGCCCGCCTCAGCTTGAGAGCCGAGAGTGCTGCTCCTGAGAACTCCATATACAACCATCGCGAGTTGTTAGGCCCGGCGCCTCCTTGGCCGGTTGTCTCTATGGTGTGGCCCTGTTGCTCTCTGTTGGAATGTGTGATCCCCTTTAAGCTAGATCCCATTGCTAATTTATGGCCTATCTGCTCCCCAGATATAGCAGCGATCCCCCCCCCCCCACACACACTGTGAAGGGGTCCTTTAGGAGCTCACCATCGTGACATGCTCCTTTAACCTTCATGCACGTTCTCTGAGCTAGAGCTCCTCTCGCTGAGGCACTGAGTGGCTCAACATGCTCTAAATCCACTCTGCCATTTGAAAGGTGGTCAGGCCCAAGGTTCTTCCCTGTCATGCTGCCCTTATGGTCGAACCAGTTACCGCCCCTCCGTGGAGTGGGCTTAAGCACACTGTGTTCCCTGAGGTACGAGAGAATCGTGTTTCTGTGGAAACCCTTGATGAACGCTTCGTCTTTGAGGAGTAGTAGCTTGGTAAGCATGGATGGTTGTGGGTCACGTTGTTTATTGCGATCCTTCCAGGTCTGGACCCACACATGCTGTCTATTGAGATGGAGAGCATGAGACTATGTCCAGCTGAATCAGTTGACCATCTCTCTCTGGGCTCTGCTGGATTACCCCTTCTAATCTAACGCCATCCTCTGGTCAAGCTGAGAAATGCTCCCCTCTCTGTGAGGGTTAGCTATGAGTCACTTCCAGGGTGTGCTCTAGAGCCCGCCTCAGCTTGACAGCCGAGAGTGATGCTCCTGAAGCTCCATTTGAAAAAAATACTGAGTTGTTAGGCCTGTCTCTGTCGCCTCCTTGGTCAGTTGCCTCTATGTTGGGACCCTGTTGTTCCCTGTAGAAATGTGTGATCCCCTTCCAGCTGGATCCCATTTCTGATGTCCCATTTGCGATCTATCTGCCCCTCGGACATGGCTGTGCTCCCCTCACTGCGGGAGGGTCCTTTGAGCTTGCCAGTCATGGGCAGACTGTGTGAGTCCTCCTCTCTGCTTAAGAGCTAGGGACTCTGCCACTGGGCTATTGATCGCTTCAGTCGAGCTGGTTCCTCTCTCTACTCGCTAGGGGTTAAACCCTCCCTTCTTTGAGCTCCATGGCAGTGACATCAGGTAGTTGGGCCGCTTGCTGCCTCCCTGTGTCACAAAACGGCCTGGCTCCAGCGTCACCTCAATCACTTTCACCTGCACTCTGATAATTTGAGCCTCATCACGCGCACCTGCACCTCATCATCACGGTCGTCAAGCCCAGTGTTTAAGCCCACACCTCAGTCACAGTCTTGGTCTGATCTCGTACACACGAAGTGGACTCTACTCCAGATATCTACACACTGAGTATTTGCTTTTGAAGCTTACCTGTTGTTACTTACCTGTGATTCTCCTTCCAGCTGTCTCCCCTGTTGTCTTCTCCTCTCCCACTGAGGTGTGTGCTCCTGGTCTCTCCGATCTCCTGGGCTCCGTTCTCCCCTCATCTCTGTGGATCATAAGTATTCTTACTACTCTAAAGACCTTTCACGTAAACCCCTCTGAAGTTGCTCCACTTACCTCAAGTATCTCGTCACTGCTCCTGTTGCTTCAAACTGTCAATAAACTAACTGTGTTTTTACTTACCTCCGTGTCCGACTAGTATATGTTACACACTGTTAAGCTGCCTCTATTTGAGACAAATCTGGCAGTGCTCCTCTCACCTTAGAGGGTCACTTATGAGCACGCCACACCCAGACTGAGTGTTGAGGTCTCCTTTTATGTCCTCCACTCCTTGGAGCTCCATTGAGCAGCCTCAGGTTGTTAGGTCTCTCTCTCTGCCTCCCTATTAGCCTGCTCCCTTTAGTGGTGAGCTTAGCATTGCTCCTCTCGCTTTAGAGGTTTATCTTTTGAACATGCCACTCTCAATTGAGAGTCTGAGGCTTCATCTCTTTAAGTCCTCCGCTCTTTTGAGTTCCGGGTAGCAGTCGTGCCAGGTTGCCGGGTCATCTTCTGCCTCCCTGGCGAGCTGCTTACTGAGAGAGCTAGCTGTGCTCCCCTCACTATAAAGGGTTTCCTAAGAGCATGCTGCTCCTATTTGGGCATCTGTGAGCAGATGCTCCAGATTCTGTTCTGTGACTGCTGTGGTTGAGCTGGTGATACTCCCCTCACATGGAGGTTTTTTTCTATGAGTTATGCCTTTCAATCTACATGCGCTCTGAGCACACGACTTCTGAATTTTTTTGCCGCTCCCTGAGTGTACCACAGTCAAGGAAGATTCCTAGACTTGTCTAATGACAGCTTCGGTTACCCCTTAAGTAACGGCACTTTAAATCCATGCTCTGGTAAGTGCACACGCTGGGCTTCTGTGCACTTTCTAAAAATCCACGTTGTGGTAAATGTGCACACTAAGCATTCTGCACACTTCCTAAAAACCTGTATGGTAAGGGTTACGTGCTGTCAGCTTCGTTCCCTTTCTCTTAGTTGGTTTAGGCCCTGGTTTTCACCTTGGGCTCCACACAACTTATGTGTTGATGTTGATACATTCTGAGCAGGGGGTTGCTACCAGGGATCTGTCGAGTCAGTTCCTTGAGCAAGCGCACTCAGATCTGCCCGGTAGCCCCCTGGGTGACAGGCCAGGGTCTGGTTGGTTTTTAGACACCTGGTCTTATCCCCTTGAAGGAGTCTCTTTCTGATTCCAAGCCTTTGAGCTCTGCCCTAGGCTCAGGCTTCCCGGCCCAGTCCTTAACAGGTAAGTTGTTTTGGGTATGCAGCTCAGGCTCTTGGCCGAAGGGGATAACGTCACTGACAGCCGTCAAGGCGTCCTAGGGGCAACTCCCATGGCTATGGTAGAGTTTGTACTTAGTGCTCGCTGTGGCCTTTGGCAGGCACTCCCCTCAGCATACCATTCCCCATAGTGACCTCTAGAGGACGCAGTTCGAAGTTCCCTCAGAAGGGAACGTCTCAGGTTACGTATGTAACCATGGTTCCCTGAGAAGGGAATGAGACACTTTGTCCTCTAGTTCCCTTGCCATGCTTCAGATGCAAGCTTCAGATAAAGAAGCGGATGACGTGTTTTCCCGGCGCCCTTTTATACTGTGATCACGCCGGGTAGTGATGTCATGGGCTGTCGCTGGCCAGTGTTCTTGTCATGTTTAGATGTATGCTTCAGACACCGGTCATGCTTACGCCGTTCCCCATAGTGACCTCTAGAGGAGGCAGCATCTCGCTCCCTTCTCAGGGAACCATGGTTACATATGTAACCTGAGATGTTTTGTTCAGTCTTGTTTATAATAGTAGTTTGCATTGTTTTAAACCTGTTACCTGTGATCTCCTTCAGGTTGCTTAGCTAATAAAGGCTGTTTATTCTTTGAATCTGTGAATTTGTGCATGCAATGATACGTGACAATTGTGTGATTTTATTTATATTTTCAAGGGTGTTGTTTCTGGGCAAACTTTTTCAGAATTTTCTGCATATTTTCTGCTTCTCAAATTAGAGCTGAAAATGGCTTCAAACATCTGTCTATTCAGCTTTTTCCTCAGTCACTGCCACTTGCAACATAGTTTTTCTTCCTTTAATGCTGAGAGGAGAGAGAGATATAAAACCATCCCTCATGTTGAGGTGTCTGGTATCGCAAGAAATCAGCATATCACTGATGTTTTATATTTGTCCCTGGACAGTTTTTCATTTGAATCTTTGAAGACACAGGTGCGGCGTCTAAAGCCAAACACACACATACTGTACACACACACACACACACACACACACACACACACACACACACACACACACAATGCATATGCTGTATACTTGAGATGAGCTTCTGTGGTAGGAAGTTAAGGCATCTAAATGTATTGACTGTGGGTGAGATAAAAGGACGGGTTCTGGCTTTGAAAGAAGCAGCTTGATTTTTAAAGTAAATTTCTGAAGAGTTCATCCAGGAGAAAATAGTCCTCAAACATGCAGAGGTGCAAATTTATTACTATAGGTTGAGAATGATAATGCAGTATGATCTGCATTATAATGATATAAAAAGGAATGACCCAGTTCTGAGCCCTGTGGAACACCGGTGGGTGGTTTGTGTTGAACAGGTAGATTCTCTCCATGATGTCTGGTAGGTTTAGTTATGCAAAGTGGATGTAAACACAGACCCAGTAATGACCAGTTCACTGAGGCTAGAGAATATTATTTTTATGGTTAAAAATGAGTAAGGGCTCTGTGAGAAACCAGACAGGTGACATACTGCCTGTTCTGGCGACTAAAACATACAACAGTTTAAACAAACAAAATGTTGCAGAATGTTATGAAGTTGCTTTTATTTCAGAAAGGAATGTATATGTAACTCTTTCTTTAGCTGTTGCACATGTCTTCAGAAATGTAAATAAAATGAAATATACCAGTATAAAATAATATTGTGTATTCATTCGTTCTCCAATATTTCTTTGTCAGTCGTCTGTTACCTACATACAGCCCATTAGAGTTTAGAACAGACATGTTTCTTCAACTCATAGTGTGATGGCAGCGATCTTTCAGGAAAACACAGGAATTAACCCAGCTGTTTACATTACCTGAAAGAAAAACACGTTTTGCATGAGCACGCTGATATGAGCAGCCTATCAGACAGTTAGACTCCTGCAGCTGTCTCACAGTCACCTGAGTGTGGCGAGATCATTAACAAAACAACATGTATCCAGTTTGACAGGCCATAGAAACCCTGCGATGATTCAGGATCTAACACATTTGTTGGCCTTTGACAGGGAAGTTCTCAAATGCTGGCTGACAAGGTGATAAAACTAATATTTGTTAAAGTGGAGAGTGACTGCAACAAAAATTGTATTTAAGGTGAATGAAAAGAGGTGCATTTGACATGTGACAACATGCCACTGTATGAGTTTTGAATGAGTCTGTTAACAGGAATGTTTGGTGGTGGTTTTCTGGCTGCAAATGTCTTATGGTTGCTGCCTGTCTCTCAGAGTAGCTGCTTGGAAAAGAAACACTATCTTTAATCTTGATTTGACCCTGAGAATCAGGACGAACAAAAACTCGACTTTATCTGAGCTGGTTTTTGCTATTGTGTTTCATCTAATCCTTCTGCCAGCACGGTGATACTTCTATCGATAACTGCAGCTCACTGGCAGGCTCTTTATCCCAGCCTTTATTGTTTGTGTGATAGAAACACAGTTCTTTCCCATAACATCCAGCAAGTGCCACAGAGATTAACTTCACTGACATGTCTATTTTGGTCTGCCTTATCTGATACTATTGCTGATTGTCTCTCTCTATCTTTGTTTTAATTCCTTCATATTGTTATGTGTAAATATCTGGCAGAAACAGTTACAGGTTCCTCATGAAAAGGTTTTGTGTAATCTTGAAATCTAGACAACAACAACAACAACAAACCCAGTTGTGAAATACTAAACAATATGAAACTTTACATTTTGACATATCCTTGCCTCTGAATCCTGTCATACATATATTTTTTTCCTTATTCACTGTCTTACTCATCATGCATCAAATTAATATGTTAATAGTATTTTCAGTAGTAAATGCCACAAAGAGGGCACTCGTGAGCATCCTTCTAAAGCTAAAATGACGAATGGTACATCCTACAGTCTTGTGGACTTAATGGACAAATGCACGCAGTGGCATTGTAAGTCCGCAAGACTGCAAGTGCACATGAAATGTGACATTTGGGACAGGGCCCATAGATCAGGGGTGTCCTGTTGGGCTGATGTCCTGCAGTGTTTGGCTCTAACACACCTGCCTGGAAGCTTCTAGTCAAGATTGGTTTTTCTCACACATGCATGCTGAATGTGCAAATATTGGCACATTCATCCACATCCATCTCTGCTTGAAACTAAGAACAGGGAGTTTGACTCTTCGTTTAACTCAGATTTGTCCTTTAACCTTCTGGATTTAAGTGATTTATCTGGTGTCTTACTAAGAAACTAGTTGTAATTATATATCAAGACAGTCATCAAATCTTAGCTGTTGACTACACGTGGCTCTCGTGGCTCTGTTCTGAATTCTGGCGGCGATTGTAGCATCCTGTAAAAGCTGCAAACACTCAGTGACCCCTGCACTGACCCCGGTCGCAGCCGCAGCCAGAAATCCATTAGTATCTGCGTCTGAGCAGCTGTTTAACACAGCACCTGACCCTCAACTCATTCTCCTTCACGGACACTTAGCGTGAGCTGAAGAACATGCTCGTAGGTCTGAGCATGTCTCTGGTGCTTCAATGAACTACACAGATCATCCTGCTAGTTTAAAACAAATCAATAATGCAAAATCAAATAAAGAACAACGGTAGTACAAAGTGTAGAAATGAATGAAGCAGTGAACAAACACAGATCATTCTCTGAATTCAGGTGAAGATATTCAATCAATATTCATTTCATATTCATTCATTCATTCATTCATTCATTCATTCATTTATGTGGCACACCTTTTAAAGGGTTATTTTCCAGGGGCTCTGTAGAACACATCATTTGATCTATAGTCACCAAAATTCATACACATATAGATCTCACTGAGCTGAACAACTTTCATGCTGACAGTCAGCACTCTACCCAACAGGAAGCTTCCTATTCAAGGTTTTGTGAAAAGTGCACATTGTGGAATTTTCATCTGATTGACACCAAACATGCACAATTGTAAAGGGATTTTTGATATCTTGAACAGTTTGGCTGTGGTGAGGCAACAAATTTATTGTGAGAAATGAGAAACAAGAAATGTGTAATAATCAGTGTTGGGGAAAGCTACTTTTAAAAGTAATGCATTACAATATTGCGTTACTCCCTAAAAAAGTAACTAATTACGTTACCTAGCTACTTTTTACAGAAAGTAATGCCTTGTTACTTTTGCGTTACTTTTGAAATATGAACAGGCCTGATTGTTTTTAATATAAGAAGTCCTAATTATAGCAAATATAAAAGCCCTTTCACACCAAAAAGTGTAATGAATAAACCTCAGGCTGAAGGAAAAGTAAATTCACATCTGTACGGTAGAACGCAGGAGAAGAAGGTTCAACACTCTTCAGCAATAAACAAGCTCAAATGTTAGTTTATCTAAAGTCATTTTTGCTTATTAGTATGGTTGAACTGGATCATCATAGACATTGGTTACTAAAATGGGATTAGATACATTTGTGTTGTTTAACATATTTCATTATTACAGGTTTGCATCATATTCTGAGTTTGCATTTCACTGTTTTAAGTCATTTTGATGAATACTAAATCAGTTTTTTGCGAGTGGGATGAATTAATGCACATTCACATTTAGTATAGGACTACAGTAACTGCATGTTCACACAGCGCACTGTCAGTCAATAAATGGGAAAAGTTTTCACTGTTTGAAAATAACCTTTTTTGTCTTCACTGGTTCATTTTAAATACCCATTGTCCATTCTAAACAGTTTATCAGACTTTAGAAAGTGTGAGTTCAGCTTGACAGCATCTTACATAACATGTTGTGTCTTAACCAGCTGCTGGCAGAGTACTCTGTTTCCACTGGACTGAAGGGACCAGGGGCCTGTTTCATAAAACAAGTTTACCAAATAAGCCAGGCTTATTTCAGTTAGTCTGACGTATTTTGAACCAAATCAATAAGTCATACTAACTGAAATAAGCCTGGCTTATTTGGTAAACTTGTTTTATGAAACAGGCCCAGGGTCCACAATAGTTTACAATCTGAACAATATTTATGACCTAGAATTGTTTCCTACATGGCCTTGTATATAAGAGAAAACTTTGGGAGATCCAAAAAGGGGACACATCTTCAAGATCTTGTGATGGTGTTACTGGCACTCTTGGTGCATGAAAGGTCATACAATCAGTGAAACTAATAAGCTGTCTAATATCAAATAAAATCAATATGCACAAATAAAACTTGAGCTGCTTATAAGATCTAAATGGAGATTATTCCCACCAGACCCCAGAGCTCAGCTGAAGAGCAGGCCAGCTGTGAGTTTCAGGATAATAGGCCTCCTTGCATCCTTTTGCCTGGTTCCTTAGGAACATCAGCCACAACATAAGTATGGTTACCATGTCCACACAGCCTGGAGGGAGTTAAGTTCCTCTAAACACATTAATCAGCTAGTTTATTCAAAGTGGATCCTTTAGAGATGTTGACCTGAATTCCTGTCCGTGGAGAGACAGGTTTCCATGCCCTCAGAACATACTACTCTAAGCCCAGTGTATAGGGAAAATGGTTTACATTTAGACATTTCTTACAGCTAGTATGGGTTGCAATGATGTTTTAGTGCCACTTCAAAATAAAGTTTACGATTTACTTCCCAGTACTTCTCGAACCTAGAACCATAGGATACAAGTACTGGTTTAGAGCAGGGATAATCAACTATGCTCTTAAGGCTACCATTCTGTAGAGTTTAGCCCAACCCTAATCAAACACACCTAAACCAGCTGATTAAAGTGTCCTGATCACTTGAAAATATCAAGTAGGAGTGATGGAGTAGGGTTAAAACTAAAGTCTGCATGAAGGTAGCCCTCCAGGAGCAGGGTTGGGTACCTCTGGCCTGAGAATCAAGTCATCACTTTGCAAGATTGAAATAGTTGTATTAGGAGAATAAAGTCAAAATCACAATATAGTCACAGCATTATGGGATTGGAGTCAAAATATATCAAGAATAAAGTAATCTCAAAAGCGACATTCTTCTAAAATGCTTAAAGTGCCCCTATTATAGGTAATGAAAGGTTCATATTTTGGTTTTGGGAGTCCCCAACAAGAGGTTGACATGCATGCAAGATCAAAAAACACTTTCATTGTCTTATATGCATTTATTTTTTACCTTATTCGCTCAAGCGAATAAAACCATTCGCTCAATGATTCATTTTTCCAAACCCATCCTTTGCTTGACGCTAATCTGCGGTGATTTGTCTCATTTTCATTTCATCATGCCTGTAATGCCTGATAAAGCAGCGTTTGTGAGCTCAGTGCTGTTTTGTGTATAGGGGAAACGGCTATTTTTACCGCTCCAAAAGCGGCATCTAGTGGCAAAGAAAGAATTTGCATTTTCATTCAGACCAACGCGAAAAGACCAACAAGTGCGCGGGCAATATGGTAATATTTCATGTTGACAACATGAAACGGCTTGGGACTGGTTTTAAAAAGGACTCGTTTCAGTGATTCAGAGTCGACTTTTTCTTATGAGAGACAATAACTTTATACAGGGTGCACTTTCAGATTTAAAATGTTGCAGGGATGTTTTTCATTCACTTAGAGCTGTTACACACTGCATGAAAGGTAATTTTCAAAAATCCATAAGGGAACTTTAATCTGGCAATGATAATGAAAAATTAAATTCTCCTTATCAATAATCGACAATATCTACAATCAAGTTAATTAACAGAATCTAAATGCAACATGCAGTATTTTATGTTTTTCCCCTCGAGTGGGTTCTAATTTTGTAATGATACAACTTTGCTCTGAAAACCATCACTTTATTCTTGAAGGCGACCTTTTTTTAGCATAGCACCAGTGTTGTAGTCGAGACCAGCTCATTCGAGTTTAGGGACCCTGTTTAGGGACCAAGATAAAAAAAACATTCTAACAACAAATCACAGTGGCCAGGGCAAAAAGTTCTG
>JAUZSZ010000437.1:282421-296155 GCA_034780575.1 Labeobarbus marequensis
AAATCGTACCTGCGTACTTTGAGGTCAAAATGCGTACCCGCTACGCAGAATGCGTACAGGTTGGCAGGTCTGAATTTATATATATATTTATATTTGAATTTTTATATTTTAATATATTCATTTTTTATTAATTTAAAGAATATTATTTTATTTTAATATTATTACCTTAAAATAGGAAAAAATGCTAACTAAACTAAAGAAATATTGGTATTGTAATAGTTCACTTTTAAAATAAGGAATAGGAAAATAAAAAAGTATAGGAAAAATAATGTAATACTGATTATTTTACAAATATATATTATTATAATTATATTATTTATAAACATACATATATACCAAAAAACCTACATAAATATATACAAAACATAGACAGGTGTATATATAAAGTGTAGTATATTATATAATATTTTGATTACCGGTTGATGTCAGATTCAAGATCAAAAAGTAGCTTTACTAATACTCTGAACACCCTGTAATGCAAGTATAATTGACTGTATGTGAGAAATACAGCTGAATATATTTGCACACCTGCTTCTGTCTCAACATGGATTATTGAATTTGAGGACCGTTATTCTGATAATCTTCTGTCCTCATATTAAATATCAGCTCAGAGAACAACACAGCCCCCTGACTGTGCATAATAATAATAATAATAATAATAATAATAATGTAGGTGCAATAAAAAATACAGTAGGGAGTGTTTTTGCTTGCAATTATATTATATTATCCAGTCCAGCACTTTAAAATGTGCATTATATTAAGAAAACAGTAAAACATCACTTCTAGTTGTTTTATTATACATAGAAAAGAACTCAATGCTCTCTTATGGTGACGTAATTGATTTCTGAGACGTACTTTGTGAGAGCGCTCCTCTTCATCCTCTCTTCTTCAGCTTCTATCATGTGATTGTGATTGTTGATCTTCTGCTCCCAGAATGACTTGATAAAGAGTTTGTCATGAATGAGCGCGGCACTCATCTCCTGTGAACAGAACAGACGACTCAAACACTGCGGATCATCACAGATCTGAACATGCATGTTCTCTCTATTCGTTTACCTGGTTGTGTAAAGATCAGCACACAGTGAAGGAGATGTTCATCATCCAGACTGTCTTTATTCCAGTGTGACTGAAGTGTCATCAGCACCTCTAATGATGTTCCTGAGCTCCTCCTCGGGTTTATTTCGGAAGTGACTCTTTCTCTGTTGGGATGGGCGGCACACATTGACTTCAAACACTATCTCTCCTCACAGGCTGCTGGAAGCTTCTGCACTGCAAACAATGTGTTCTTCCATCTAGAAATATCTAAAGAGCTTTTGCTCTTTAAAACAAGACAAATATTTACTAATGTGGTCAGACTAATACTTTAGTTTCCCCTTTGAATTAAGTTTATTTTTCTGAGCCTACTAACTGTTGTTTTTTCATGTTTTAAGGAAAAGCTGACTTTATTTTAGTACATTTTTCAGAAAACAAGACATATATTCCCAGCTCACACATTTAAACATAAAAACCGTTGAAAACGTATAAATGTTTCTTACAGCATTCTATTTTTTCACCCAAAATGTAACAATATTTGAACATTACATATTATAAGAACATCAAAATGTCCATTTTCTTTTCATTATTAGAACATTATTTAAAAGTTACAAAAACATTAATTTTATTTTCACCCAAACATTATATAAACATTTATCTTTATATTCTAAGAACATTAAAATGTCCAGATTTTGCTGTCATTATAACGTTATTTAAAGGTTACAAAAATGTTTCTACTTATTCACTCAAAATATAACATTATTTAAACATTAATTGTTAATATTCTATGTGAAAATGTTTTCTTATTATTGATTATAATGTTATTTAAAGGTTACAATAATGTTTCTAATTTTTCACCCAAAATATAACATTGTTTGAACCTTTTTTTATAAAAAATATTGTTATAAAATAACGTCCAGATTTCTTGTTGTGATTAGAACACTTTTTAAAAGTTACAAAAACATTTCTTACAGCATTCCAATTCATTTTATTTTCGCCCAAACAATAACATTATATGCACATTTATTTTCATATTTTAAAAACATTAGTGTGTTGTCATTATAACATTATTGAAAGTTAACAACAATGTTTTTACAACATTCTACTATCATTTTCACCCGAAATATTATTTGAATATTTATTTTTAATATTCAATGTTAAAAGGTCCAGTTTTCTTGTCATTGATTATAATGCAATTTAAAGGTTACCAAAAAAAAAAAGTTCAAGCACAAATAACATCATGGGACGTTCCGAGAATATTGAGAACCTATATCATCAAATATTAATAAAGTTATAAGAAGGTTTCATAAACATTGCTTAAAGAATGTTTTGACCTAACATTTATCTAAATGTTAAAAAACACATTACGTGATTTTGCATCTCAAAAAATAAATGCATCTTGATTTAAGAAGATTTAGGTGTTTGTTCTTGGAGAAAGATGTAATGCAGCTTGAATCGTGTCCAAAGAAGCAGCTGGGCCAAATGCAAACTAATGAAGTTATTACTGCAAACTTCTGATGACAGTATCATGTTCACAGCTCCTGACTCCCAACAATCAGACAGCAGCAGCGTTCACACCTGAAATCCCTTACATCATGTATTTTTAAGGTGGAAAACATCTTGCATATGTTGTAAAGGACCATCACATCCAAAATCAGCTCTCTAATCATCAAGTGACAGACACATTAAAACACGTGTCTCAGAGCTCGACATCTCTCACGTTTGTCAACGCACAGAAATCTTAAACCAGCATTAATTGCTTCACACTTCTATTTTTGTCAGTCCCAATGAATCTGATCTGATTGCAGATTCTGCAAGTGTTGTTCTGTACATGTGTAGTTCACAACTGGAGAATGGAAATAAAACAAACAAATAAATGTATTTGCAACTTATCTCACAAGTTGGACCTTTTTCTCGCAGATGCAAGTTGATATCTTTTTTCCCCTCAGAAATCTGAGTAGACTTTTTTCTCAGATTCGTGAGACAAACTCAGAATTGCAAGACATCGCATTGCAATTTTCTTTTTATTTATGTTTTTATTGCACGGCGAAAACAAGCTTCCACAAAAAGAAAGCTGACATATTTTAGAAGAGCAAATATTCAGATGGAAAAAAATATGTGCATACTGTATGATTAATGAAATGTATGTAAACAGAAGCATGTGTGCACTACAGTATATTTTTTCAATCCAAAAATAGACATATTCAAACATTTTAATGCTTCATTTTTCCTGATGATCAGATTATTTCAGGTCTAGAGCCGTCTCTGATTGACTGTGGTGTTTATATGAAGGCTTTTCAGTGCGACTGAGGCATAAATCCAATTACAAACCGATTATCTGAGTGCATGTAAATGTACATACTTCTCTAAATGCTCATACTTCTCTGAGCAAATCTTATATTCATCCTCATTTGTGTCGCCCCAGCTAACAAAAACATGTTCCCATTAAGTGATGAAAACATTATTTCTCAATGTTCAAAACATCAATAATAATAAAAAAAGTTTTAAGAACGTTTTTTCTTGGTTGTACAAACGTTAACAGAACGTTCCATTTTTTCTCATTTTGAAAGCATTGTGATGTTACTTTTGAATGTTCTCTGAACGTTCTGAAACAAGAAGAAACATTTACAAACTAAATGTCCAACTAAAGTGCTTAAGGAATAAATAATAGGTATGAATAAGAGATTTATAACCTTATTAACCACCAGATAACTCCCCAGCTAACAAAAAAAAAAAAAAACATTTTAAGAATGTTTTGTTAATGTTTCATTAAGTTTATTTCTAAATTCTCTGAACCTTCAAAACATCCAGTTATTTGTATGTTTTAAAAATGTTTTTTCTTGGTTTTACAAACATTAAAAAACATGCAAAGATGATAGAAATGCTCTCTGAATGCTTTGAAACAAGTAGTAACATTTACAAAACGTTAGAGGAGCGTCCGACTAAATTGTTTCAGAAATAAAACATCAGCATGAAAACATTAGTTAGAGATTGTTCATGGAATGTTTTGATCAGAGCAGAGACCTCTGAACGAACTCATTTCTAGAGTAAGGTTTGTTCTTAACTTTGAGTCTGTTGCCTGTGAGTGTGTGCTAAATGAATAACTGTTGTGTTTGAGACAGCGATGGCTTGTATTGTTCGCTCACATTATGACGCATTAACACCCGCTCATTTTTACACAAGGTCGAATGCATCTGGAGAATCTGGGTGCGATACAAAGCGTGTGAGATTCGATGTCTTCTGGGTGTGATTCCTGCGGAGCACTGGCCTCAGCAGCGTGTAATTATGATATAAGACACTAACGCTGCTTAAGACATCAGTCACAGCTGCACAGGCGGCCTGACTCATTGTTCCAAAATAAACTTTGCTGTATGCTTGTTTTTTGAACCTGCGTTGAGGATATTAAAGCTCAGCATGTGATGCGGGCTCAGGAGAGCTGGCCTTTAAACCCACTTATCTTACTGTGATGTAAGATTCTTAACCACATTCACTTCAGCTTTAACCAGATCCAGAGCTTCCCTGGTTAACAGAGAACGATCTCAGAACGTTCTGGCAAAGTTGTTTGTTCAACAAAATCTTTGTTCAAAGTTCTCTGGTCTTTAATAATGTTCTCAAATTGTGAGCACAAAAACATTATTTATACATCGTCCATTGGAATGTTTTAATTCCGAAATGTTTCAGTTGGAACGTTTTTTAAATGTTACTTGTTTCAGAACATTCAAAAAAGTAACATGTTTGCAAAATTATAAAACAGAATGTTCCCTTAACATTCATCCTTTCTGAAGGAACTTTCTATGAACATTTCTAGAATAAGTATGTTTCAGAACATTCAAAAGTAACATTCCCATAATATTTGCAAAATTATAAAACAGAATGTTTCTGTTTTATGCTCTTTGTTTCTGATAAAGAATATCAAATGATATTAAAGAACCCCAAATTAATCATATTACATTTATGCATTTAGCAGACTTTTTGAAGGAACATGAGTGGTTAGCAACATTAAAGCTCGGTTATACAAGCTTGTATCTGCCACAGAATAAAAAAGAAAAAAATGAAATAAATAAGTATTGAGGCTTTTCGTCTCACAATTAAGACTTTTCTTGCATTTCTGAGAAACAAAGTTGGAATTGCAAGATATAAACTCAGAATTCTTAGAAAAGGCCAAATTGTGAGAAATAAACTGGCAATTGCAAGAAAAAAGGTTTGAATTGCAAAATAAAATGTCACATCTTTTTTCTTTTTTATGGCAAAGAAAATAAATAAATAACTGTGATACGCAAATTCAACTAAACTTTGTGATTAAGTCAGAATTCTAAGAAACATGTTGTAATGTAAACTTCAATTCAGAGAAAGACAAATTACGAAGTGTAGTCACAATTCTAAGGAAAAAAAAAATGTTTCTGAGAAACAACGCCTGAATTGTGAAATAAAAATGTGCAATTCCCTTTTTTCATTCTGTGGTGAAAACAAGCGTCCATAGTTGTATCTCTGTTGTGCTTTCTGTGTGTTTAAATCATGAGGTGATCAACTTAAACACTCAAACAAATGCTGAATTTAGCTAATAATCGCATGAAGTCTGTCTTTGGTTTTGGGCCTGGTGCTGAAGTCTGATGTCATTGGCATGGAGATAAGATTAGAAAACAGACAAACAGAGACGCTCGCCAGCTTTAGCAAGTTAACCAGATATCAGATGAAGTGATCTGCTTTCAGATGACATTCAGAGAGAGAGAAATGCTGAAGTACATCCTACACATGGGGCTCCTTACGGGTCTTGAGGGAGAATCTATTGTTGAGTAAACATTTTTAAAAAAGATTATGCTTGAAAACAATCTGCATCTATGTATGCATTTGGCAGACGCATTTATCCAAAGCAACTTACACTGAATGCAAGATATACATTTGACCAGTTCATGCATTCCCTAGGAATCGAACCCATGACCTTGGCGTTGCAAGCACTGTTTGAAAAACAACTGTGTGACATGAACAGGAAACATTTCCAGAACATTTTTTAAAGGTTATGTAAATGTTAAGGCAAAACATATTTATAAATGTTTATGGAATGTTCTTATGACATTAATATTTGACGTTTTTGCAATGTTGAGGAAACATTCTTAAAACAATTCTCTCACAGTGTTCCTTATGATGTTATTATACATTCTCAGAACTGTGTTCAGTAACAATAACGTAACATTCTCAAACTTTTCAAAATAATAGAAAGGAATATTTCTCTAATGTTCACATAACCAAGAAGAAATGTTCTGAATACACTAAAGAATAGATGTTTTGGACATTTAAAAAAAAAAACATTCATTTAACTGAGATGAAACATTATTAGTATAAAAAAAACTGGACAGTTTGAATGTTTAAAAACATTCAGAAATAATGTTTTCTTGATGGTTTCAAAACGATAATGGATTGTTCTTTAATCATTCCCATAAACATGAAAAGCACTTTAAAAATATTTAAAAAAAAAAAAAAACGTGGGATTTAAATGTGGAGAGAACATTCAAATGTAAGAATGTTTCTCTAATGTTTGCATAACCAAGAAACAATGTTTCTGGCAGTACATTAAATAGTCTAAGTTTCTGTTTCTACTTCTGCTGATTGTATGTAGGCTTCAAAAACAGTACATTAGCTTCATAAACTTCTGTGGGTCACAGAGCTGAGTTTCTGCAATAATCCAAAATGGAAAAATCCTGTTGAATTTTTGTTGAGGGAGGCAGGGTGAAACTACAAAAAGACGTCATCACTGAAGTGCAGCATCAGACATCTGATCCACTTAACAGTGTGCTTCCTATTGAGTGTCTTCACTTGACCAATACTGCACTCTGCTGCTCAGACTGGGATTTGTTCAATGTTGTATTATGCTACTTCTTTCTCTCTGTAATTTATATTTTGGGACAGAGGTTTAAAAAAAAAAAAAAAGTTCATATGACATGTTGAGACCATAGTGGGGCATGTTGTCACAGTATATGGGGTAAGTCGTCACAATGTGAACCTCCCATTAAAGAAAATATTTTAGGCTATTCAGCTAAATTGCAGAAATATGTTTAATGAAACTGCTATACTCAATGCTATATAACTCAAAACCTGACAACCTCTGTGTGACAACTAGCCCCGGTCTCCTGTACATTTGAGAAGCGGTTGTGTGTCTAATGATCCCACGTCAGCTGCATCACATGATCGTGTGTGATAAAAATATACTGACTGAACATCAAACCACTGCATATGGAAGACAAATGATGCCAATAATTCAATATCTGACATCATAGCTAAAAAATAAACCAAGTTTTCCTACTTTGTGACATGTTTTGTAACTGTCTGTCCTGTAAAACTGATATCACTGACTTAATATTCAGTAATATTACTGATTTAACTGCATTGACGCTATCAGATGAGAACAAAACTGAATTGAGCTGAATAACGACACTATTGTCTTTTAGAGCTGCTTCCCAGGTAATAAATTCAAGTTATTAAAAACAATGTGGGAACATTGTTTTGAATTGTTTCTAAAACACTGAAATGTCCAGGTGTTTGTGTTGTTGTTGTTGTTGTGGTGGTGGTGGTGGTGATGATTATAACATTTAAAGGTTACAAAAACATTTCTTACAAGGTTCTACTACCTTTATGTTTACCAAAAAAAAAAAAAAAAAAATGTTATTTGAACATTTAGTTGCAAAAGACTGTTAAAATGTCCAGTTTTCATCTTGTGATTATAACGTTATTTAAATTAAACGTTCCAGTAATTCAATTTTTACACAAAATATGTTATTTGAACATTTATTTTTAATATTCTAAGACTGTTCAAATGTTAAGTTTTCTTGTTGAGATTAGAATGTTATATAAAGGCTACAAAAATGATTCTTAAAAATGTTTCTCAATTGAAAATAACATCTAACTAAGGTTTTGAGAACATATATCAAATATTAATAAAGTTGTAAGAGTGTTCCATAAACAGTTAACTGTGTCATACTAACATTTATATGACTTTTTAAAACATTCCCTATTAACTGGATTTACAGCAGATATTACATTAGTCTCATTGTATCATTGATCTTCTTGTTTATTGCTTTGAAACAATCTGTCTCATATAAAGTGCTACAGAAATAAATGTGACTTGAGCTGATGTTAATAAAGATCACAGCATGTTTTCTGTGTCCGTGTGACGAATCCAGAGCCATGAGCAAGTGATAAATAATGTGTGTAATGAGACTCTAGAGAAGGAAGATCAACATGTGAATGATCTCAGAGGTCACGACCCTTCAGTAAAGGGCACGCCTGCTTTATCTGAAGAACATTGTGTGTGTTATGTCATCAGGTCTCTGTTTGCATACGCACTGAAGCTCTGTGTCATTAACGGATCAGTATGTGTGATAGTGAGGACATGAGGACGCTGTAAAGACACCAGGCATCAAATCACAGGCTGTAAAAATAGCAGCATGTTCATGCAGCCGTCTAAATACAGATGAGCTGTAAACAAGCAGCTGAACCTGGAGAGAAACGCAGAAGAAACACAGGTATGGAAAATCTGCTTATTAATGACCTTTCAATGAAGATTAACAGCAAACTAATCTAATATCCAGGCCATGCTTGTAGTTCTGGGTGACTCTTTGTGGGCTGGAGGTCAAACTGAATGTTGCTGAGTCACAATATCAACACAAACGTCTATGATTAGTCCTCAAACAGACGACATGATTCATGCGGAGAAGCTGCTAAACGCCTCAGACTAACATCGGACCGTTGAGAAAAACAACTGCTCATTTTACAGTCCAGTAAAACTTTACATTAACCGCATTGTCAAAAACATATGATCTTACTCAGTATTTTTTTTCCAGTACAAATGTCTAAAAATTCTTCAATAAAGATTTTCTTGAGAAACAAAATGACTAATATGAAGACTTGTTTTTAAAATAAAAAAAAACTTAATTTGAATACATTATTCAGTAAACAAGAACAAATATCTGCCAATGGGATCAGAAAAATATATTCAAAATTTTTATGGAAAAAAAAATTGCACAAATTTATGCTTAAGAGAAAATATTTCCCAACTGGGTCAGAAATATAATATAATCTTAATATAAAATATTCTTGTTTTCCCTTTGAATTAAGTTTTCCGTTTTCCTCACAGGCAGATGTTATTCATTTTAAGGAAAATCTCACTTAATTTTGATGCATATTTCAGTAAACAAGGCTTCTTAACTTTTGTCATTTTGCTTCTCAAATAAATGCGTCTTGATTTAAGAATCTTTAGATATTTGTATTAGAAAACAACTATTTTTTTACAGTGCACAACCCAATTAAGCAGAGGTCAGTGACTGAGGTGCAACGGTGTTATGGAAGGGTCTTATCACAGATTTACGGTTTCTATTTTTACCGCCTGCTGGTTTTGAGCAACATATTTTCAGTTGTTTTAATATAGTGAACTGGAATGAACTGTATTTTGCATTCAAAATGCAAATGTTTACAGCTTTCTGTGTATCATATGAAGCAAATATAATGTCAAATGTTTATGATGGGTTCATTGTGAGAAATTCTCTGTGGAGCTTTTAATGGGATGCAACTTTAGGCTGAATTCACAAAAAAATATGATCTTTTTCAGTATTTTTGTATTGTTTTCTGTGATAAATATTATAAACATTTTTAAATCAAGATACATTTACTTGAAATGCAAAATAAACGTCAAAGGGAGAACACCCATACAGCCAATAAAAAAAAAAAATTTAAAAAAATCTGGCAAAAATATATATATATTTTAAATATATACTAAATATATGTTGCAAACAGTGAAGCTCAAATTTTGAACTTGGAAACATATTTAGTTTCAACCTGCATATACCAAGATATATTTCAAAGTGTATTTCAGAGAGGGATATATATATATATTTGTATGGAATAGTCCACTTTGTTTCTGTGTCTATAGTCCATATTTATATTTTTAAAATATATTTTCAAAAATATGGCCAAAAATATATGGGAGGAAAATGCATTTTTGTAAATATATTTTGAAATATTTTAGGAAATGTATTTTTTGGCCTTTTTTTTTTTTTGTATATTTTACCATATGGCCAAGATTAATTTTCTGACCTCTTTGGCAGATATTTATTCTTGTTTTAAGCAGAAACTCATTTAATTTTGCTACATTTTTTCAGAAAACAAGACGTTTGCCTCTCAAGTAAATGTGTCTATTTTAGATGGTTTAAATATTTTAACTGGAAAACAAGACAAAGACACTGAATAGGAAATGCATTTTTTGCATTGTAGATCAGCTGCATTATATGAGGATATTGCTGGTCTGTTAAAGTCGTGTGTGTGTGTATGTGTGTGTGTGTGTGTGTGTGTGTGTGTGTGTGTGTGTGTGTGTGTGAGAGAGAGAGAGTGAGTGTGTGTGAGAGTGAGTGTGTGTGTGTGTGTGTGTGTGTGTGTGTGTGAGAGAGAGAGAGAGAGAGAGTCTGTGTGTCTGTGAGTGTGAGTGTGAATGTGAGTGTGAGTGTGAGTGTGAGTGTGTATGAGTGTGTGTTTCACATACACTTTGTCTGTTTCTCAGCATCGTTTCCCATCATGAAGACAGATCGGATCACCATTGACATTCCTGTATATGACCTCTCTCTGATCCTCGATCTATGGGAGGGACACGTGAAGAAATGCAAACAGCGGCAGAAGAAGGATGAAGAGCGGATCAGCAAAAGTGCTCTGACCAAGTGAGGATGAGGAGAATCTAAAGCAGGACTCTTCAGTTCTGACCTCAAACTAAACACACAAACACAGCTAATAAAGACGAGGCGATCATTACAGACAGCTGTGTTTGATCAGGACTGGAACTGGCTCTTCAGGATCGGGACTGAACAGCTCTGCTCTAGAGAAAGCATTATTGAAGAGCTATAGGTGAGGTGATGTTTATGCGGGTTGTTGGTTGTTTAATAGGGTGAATCAGCAGTGGCAGTATCGCATTGCATGCAGAAAGCTGAAGAGCACAGCGCTGCAGTGTTATCTGGAGAGATCAACGCTTAACGAACTACACATTCTGCCCACTGATATTAAAGGTGATGCATGAAAGTGCAAATCCAAATACTTGATACTTTTAATCATTTTGTCACCTAATGAAATGGATATTCAGAATAATGTCAAAATAAGTCAAGCCTAAACTCTAAAACAGGGATATTTAAATGTTTTTTTTTTTCTTGCTGAGCCCCTCTGATCTAAAATATTCACCCCCTTTTTGAGATTTATAATTTAAGAGCACAGTTGCATATCTTATATTAGTGAATGGTCACATGACATGAAAGTAAACACAAAATGTTTCATGTTTTCAAAATGTTTCATTTTTATCATTTTTGTATTATTTTATTATTTATATATTTTTATTTATATTAATATTATATTTTTAGTTCTTTGATGTCAGTAAAAAATTACATGACTTGCAGATAAACATAAAATATTTAATCTTTTTTAGCAAGTGTTTATTATCATTATTTATTATTTTTGCATTATTTCATTCAGGTAAAAAATTTAATATCACATATTTAGTTTTCTAATGTTGGTAAATGGTCGCATCACGTAGGTAAACAAAATATTTCTGCTTTTTAGGTAAATGTTTTATTTTTTTTTATTATTTTGCTATTATTGTTTTAAGTTTAAATACATTTTTTTATTTGTTTTGTTTCAATATTACATTTTCAGTTCTCTGATGGTCACATTATATGTAGGTAGACATAAAATATTGAATCTCTTTTAGTGTTTAATTTTGTATTATTTTATTATTATTGTTTTAAGTTTAAATAAATTATTTTTATTTGAATATTACATTTTTAGTTCTCTGATGTTGGTTAATGGTCACATGATTTGTCGGCAAATATACGTGTAAACAAGTGTTTCATTTTTGTATTATTTTATTATTATTGTTTTGAGTTTAAATACAATATATGTTTGTTTTATTTTACTATTAAACTTTTAGTTCTCTGTAGTTGGTTAAAGAACTCATGACAATCAAAATATTTAATCTTCTTTAATAAGTGTTTTCTTTTTATTATTATTAGTTTTAAGTTATTCTATTTTAATTTGACATTTTTTGTTGAATCAATTTATTGCATTTCTTAATGCTTAAGAAATAAAATTAACAACAAAAAGTTAGAAATTAAAATTTTAATAAAATGCAACTGAAAACAAATAAGAAGAAAAGACACTGAACGATAATGTGCAGGAATTTTCTGTATTGATCTTTTGCATGTATTTTAACCGTATTTTAAATGAAAAGTTAAAGGAAATGTTTGTAAACTTAATGAATAATATCATGGCATAAAATTATCAATATCCTTTCCATTTTTTCTGTGCATTTTTCTACATTTTCTCTATACATTTTGTGTACATTTTAGTTGATGCATAGCATACGGATTTCTAAATTCCTTTAAATATGTATTGCATAAACCTCCCAAACAATATTCCAGCTGAGACTCAGTGAATCTGACCTCTGACTGTCTGTGTCTCTCATCCAGACAGTGACGCGGACAACAAGAAGTACCTTTTTGAGCTGAATGGGAAAAAATGGATGGTAACCACCTGAAAAAACTTTATCAAAGATGTTTTTCAAATGCATTTGCACCGCCTGTGATCCAACTATGATTATGATCTGCAGAAATTACCTGAAGATCTTCAGTATATGACTTATCTCAAGGAATGGCACATCCATGGGACCAGGATTCCCGAGATTCCCACTTACATCGAGGCCTTTGTGGATCTGGAAGTGCTGGATGTCCCGAAAAACGGACTGACGAAGCTTCCTACTGAAATAGGTCAGCGTCACCAAACCTGAAAACAAAAAGACAAAAGTTTTTGAACAGTAAGATTTTTAATGTTTTTTAAAGAAGTCTCTTCTGCTCACCAAGCCTGCATTTATTTGATCCAAAATACAAAGTTCTTGAGCAGCAAATCAGCATATTAGAATGATTTCTGAAGAAGTAATGATGCTGAAAATACAGCTGCGCATCACAGAAATAAATTACAGTCTAGCAGATATTCACATAGAAAAATATTTCAGAATTGTACTGTTTTTGCTGTACTTTGGATTAAATAAATGCAGGCTTGGTGAGCAGAACAGACTTCCTTAAAAAATATAAAAAAACTTACTGTTCCAAAACTTTTGACTGGTAGTGTAATACTCAGCGTTATTGCCAAAAGTGCTCTGACACATAAATTGTGTAAAAAATAAATATGATTTGATAAAACAAATGCAATTTCTTTTTAAATCAAATGTAGTCCTGAATTTAATTGTCTATTACTTTTTCCCTTTCGTTGTTATTTTCTGTATTTATTTGTAACCTTTTTTATTATTATTATTATTTTAACTTAATTTATTTATTTTCATTTTTTTTAATGTATGTTTTATCTATTTTTACATTTCTGTTTGTTAGGTTGGCTAATTATCATACAATTTGGTAGCTGTTGTTTTTGCTATTTGGTTTGTACACTTAAATATTGTAAATAAATCTGAATTGCATTTATCACTATTTACACTATTTGCTTCAATTTAAATTCAGTCCAGTTTTATATTCTATATTAAGAATCACAATAAGGCTGTGCAAATGAAATGTAGTATTTTAGGTAGACAACATGCATGAATAAGTGATAGCATAAAATACAGTCAGGTCCATAAATATTGGGACATCGACACAATTCTAACATTTTTGGCTCTATACACCACCACAATGG
>JAUZSZ010000437.1:976344-988280 GCA_034780575.1 Labeobarbus marequensis
GGCATAAAAGAAAAATCAATAATTTTGACCCACACAATGTATTTTTGGCTATTGCTACAAATATACCCCAGCGACTTGAGACTGCTTTTGTGCTCCAGGGTCACATATATTTATGTATTTTTTTATGAAAGAAAAAAAAATGAATTAAAACTAATAAATGAAATTAATAGAAAGATAAAATATTACCATTAAAACTAAAAATGTAGATCTTTCATAAAATAATTTGTAATTAATTTGTACAATAATATTCAAGCACTTTTTGGGCTTTCTATTTTCACAACTCTCTCAAGGTGATATTTTGATCTATTTTGACCAGCCTGAGAGTACATGTGTGATGTTTTACCATGGGTCTGATGAAGCGCTCATATTTGGGCGGTTTGCGTGTGAATCCGTCTCCTACGAAGCAGACTTTGGTCACCATCCTCTTCCAGGCCTTTTTCTGTCTCTTTCCTGTGCGGATGACCTTCAGAACCTCGGTTTCACCCTGCGCTCGGACCTTCGGTAGAGGAACCTCCCACTTTCCCTAAAGAAACACATAAAACAAACCTCATACTGAGCATGGATTTAAAAAAAGGCAACATTACATTGGTATTTGCAACCGTTTGACTTCTGTAATGTGTCCCTACCAAACGAGACAGGATAATTAATGAGAAAAAGACAAAAATGAAGGGTGGGAATTGATAACTGACTGGACTGGTCAAATTTTATGTTTAAACATCAAAATGTAAACAAAAGCTTTTAGCTTTTCCTTAATAGTCTCATATATTTGCTGCAAATGTGAAGTTTATTTTTGCTCGACTACAACAGAACCAATATTTACACTACCAGTAAAAGATTGGAATAATAAAGATTTTTTAATGTTAATGAAAGAAGTCTGTTCTGCTCACCAAGGCTGAATTTATTTGATCAAAGATACACTAAAAACAGTAATATTGTGAAATAATATTACAGATTTAAAATAACTGTTTCTATGTGAATATATGCTAATCTGTAATTTATTTCTGTGATCAAAGCTGAATTTTCAGCATCACTATAATCCAGTCTTCAGTGTCACATGATCCTTCAGAAATCATTACTAATACCATTCAAAAGTCTGAGGTAAGCAAGATTTGAAATGTTTAGTGTAATAGCATAAATCTGTAATCTGACTGGATGCTTACAGCTTTCTCTTTCCTCTTCTGTTTGATCATGTTGGACAGGACTTTGGCGCGTGATTGGCCCTCTCTGTCCAGCAGGTAAGCTGGCACCGCCCCTTCTGGTGTCTTGTCATCATCCTTCTGTTTGCTCTTCCTCTGCTCGTGCATTTTAATGCTGAACACAAATATACACAAAACAGTTTAGCAAAACGTCCTTGATCATTTTTGCCTGTATTGTCACCAGACTGAAGCTGTAAGTAACGCTCACGTCTTCTTCATCTGGATCTTCTCGGCGTGTCTCTGCTTGTGGTAGAGTTTGGCTTTGAGGCCGATCATCTTTCTGGCTTTGTGCGATCGCTCGTGCGCCTCACGGCTCTCCTTCTTCCTCTTCCTCTCGTGGTGGTCCAGACGGTAGCCATGACGCTTGCGGTGCAACTCGATGTGCTCGTTCTGCGGCTGTACACAGACACAGGATCATTTTAAATCTAGTTCAACCACAACTGGAAACTCAATATTTTGTAATACATTCTCAAATATCATTGATAAATCATTGTTTACCCAAATATAAAACTACACCAGTATGATCATAACTGAACTTAAGGAGTTCACTTTCCTTCAGCTATATTGAATACAGAGGTAGTCATGGGAAATATGATTGCATGCAATGTGTTATGCAAGTGTTAGGCATCACAAACCAAAAAGTGCAGACAAACAGCCATATATGAACACATAAAGATAACATGCGATGCGAATGTGACTCACTGGGGTTTGTAATAACAACATGAATGAAAAACAAATATTATAAGCACCACATTCACAGTAATGAGTCATAGCTCTTGCATAATTTAACTAAGATATTACATATTATATGGTAAGTTTTAGTTATTATAGTTAACTAAAATAATAAAAAAACACTTTTTGTTACTTGAAATAAAATGTTGAATAAAATTGTTAACTGGAATAAAATATACACAAACTTATTTTATTTAAGTTATTTGCCAAAGCAACATTTCTCATTTTTATTTGGTTTAACCTGATGTACTAAAATAACTAAAAATAAAACGCAAATAAAAATGAATAAAAACTATGCAGACATATTTAAATAGGTATAAACTGTTAAAAATGTCAAAAACACACAACAAATTTTAAATAAAATTAAAACTAAACCGGAAAATAAAAATATTTATAAACATGTATACAGATTATATGCAGGCGTATTTATTATTATTATTATATTGAAATTATAATAAAGATATATTACATATATAACTATATTTTTACGTTTATATGTAATATGAAATATTATATACAATAATACTAGATAATATAAATAAATAATAATTATACAACATAAATAAATAGATAATATTAAAAAGTCACATAAATACAATATTATTATATTTATTTATTTACACAGAGAGGGAATGTGTTTTTTCCCCGTACGAAACACCACAGATTGTTCTTTTGTGTGTACAGTATAGTTACGTATAGAATATATGAGTTAAAATATTACGCAAATATTACTGAGGCGAAAAATAAACAGACACGGCCACATGTCAGGCAGACTCGCGCTAAACAAAGACTTTGACACGACACTGGCCGTATTTTCTTCTTACCATGATGTGATGTGTGGTGTCGAGCTGTTTATAGAGCGGTTACGTGTTGTTTAATCCGCTGTTGGGTGTTTGGCTCTGATATTTTGATGCTTTTATTTGAGGCTCGAGCTCGCGATGTCCTTTACTCAGAGCCTTTTCTAAAGAGGAAGCGCGTCTGTGAAATCCGTCCGTTACAACACTATCATCCACCGCAACGTCCGCAAAACCTCGCCTGTTTTGAGTATTAACTATTGATATATATTCTAAAAATAAATATATATGAAGTATATGTTTGTTAATGTAGATGCATGTTGTGCTAAATAGCAATTAATTCGGTGTTTGTTAAAAACGTTAGGAACCAAATGTTTCGAGTGTTTGTTCTCTGGAGGATCACTGTAGGTGTAACACACATAGAACGGCATGGTTGATGAACCTCCTGCGAAGAAACATAAAACAAATAATCTCTCAAATAAAAAGGTTTGAACTTATTTCGTGTTTTTTTTAAAATATATATTGCTGTGTTCGTTATACATTTGAAATGAAAAAAAAAAAATCTTTCAGGCGGTTTTGTGTCACATTCGTGCTCTAAATCTGTTAAAAGCTCTGGTTATGCCAGTGTAATATCACGTGTTTATAATAATTGTATTTGCAGGGCGAAGAGAGAATAAACTGGAGGAAATGGAAAGAGCAAAGTAAGTGAAAGTTAAAATGTTAAATCAATTAAAATGTTTTACGTTTAAGATTACATTCTGATCAAAGAAATACTGTATATATCCTACGTAAAACGCATATAAATATCAGCTGTCGCTCTTTATTTCCCAATAATATGTCTTACTACTATGTCTTATGCTATTTAAATGCTTATTTTATGATCAAAACAAATAACGCTCTGCAATACAGTGATGACTGAGAGATGAACAAAAAATAAAAAATGGATTATCAATCTCAGTCAAGTAAGTGTTCATCTTGAAGTGCTACTAACAATATCAAAGTTATTCTCGTGTTTACTTCATAAGAATCAGTAAAGATTTCACAGCAGAAACCATGACCTGAAGGTGTACAACAGGTTTTTCAGCAAAGTTTTTATCATATTGATCATTTAGAGCCCTTAGAAATTCGTATATCAATGTAATAATATAATGTTGAATTCATTGCTGCTGTCTGCATTTTCATCCCCAGAGAAAGAAGAGAAGAGACAACGCAAAGAGAGCAAACTCATCAAACAGCTGGAGAAACAGAAGCAGAAGAAAGAGGA
Organism: Labeobarbus marequensis; assembly: GCA_034780575.1. NCBI lineage: Eukaryota > Metazoa > Chordata > Actinopteri > Cypriniformes > Cyprinidae > Labeobarbus > Labeobarbus marequensis. The sequence continues at coordinate 980,331 of JAUZSZ010000437.1, forward strand.
GGGAAATGAGCAGCAGGTTCAGAAGGAAAGTAAAGGTGAGCAGCACTGCTGAGATCAGAGCTTTGGTTTATTCACATACTTCCATGCAGTAAGTGTACTAGACAGTGTACATCCTACTATACCATACTAGGAGTTTTCAATCTTTTAGAAACCATAAACTCCCAAAAATGATCATCCTTGTGTGAGGGACCCCCTTCCTAAATTTAAAAGGCAACTATAGTTTCATGCATAAATAAATAAAATTTATGTCATAAAAAAATAATAGTATATGAATGTTACATTCTTAGGTTTTTCTACTCACTTTAGTATTGCATTATGTTTATATTTATTTAATTTTCAAAATGATTTAATCATTGTAATGCTTTTTAATCATATTTATTTGTTTATTTATTTTGAATTTTTTATACTGTTTTTCCACAGACCCCAGTTTGAAAACTGTTCCGTACTACATACTGTACTATACAGGATATGTTAGAGTTAACCAAAACTAATAAATAAACTTTAACTGAAATGAAATATGAAAAAATGAATTTTATTTCAGTTATCTGCCAAGCCAACATTTCTCATTTTCATTTAGGCTAGATGAAAATATACCAAATATAATATTGATACACTAAAAAAAACAACTAAAAATTAAATAAAGATTCATACAAATATACAAAATGCACATTTTAAAAACAACAACAAAATTGACAACCATAACACATTTATTATAATATATCAAAGATACTAAAACAACACTGGTACTATGTACAGTACTATACCTTCTTTATTTGTTTTGTTTTATTAGGTCGTTCGTATACGTTGAGCGTGGCTCTGCCCGGTTCAGTGATGGATAACGCTCAGTCACTAGAGCTGCGTATGTACCTGGCGGGTCAGATCGCCCGGGCCTGCGGTGTGTTCTGTGTGGATCAGGTGGTCATATTCAATGAGCTGAGGGAGGACGTCAAGTAAGTTGATACTTTATCGTTTTTGTCACTGATGATCATCTGCTGGCTATTGAAATTGTCAGGAAGTCACTTCACATTATTTTTATATGTCAGGAGCGTTGAGGGAGAGTTCAGAGGCGTTGGTAGGAAAGGCCAGTGCTGTGTCCAGCTCCCACGCATCTTGCAATACCTCGAGTGTCCACAGTGAGTATTGTCGCAATCACATTTCTGTCATATCAGTGTGCATCTAGACAACAGATTTAGCATTGTATCTGTGATGTGTGCAGGTATCTGCGGAAATCTTTCTTCCCGAAGCATCAGGACCTGCAGTTTGCTGATGAGTATGAGAATCTAATATTGATTTTATTTTAGAGTTTGCAGAATCAGTTTAAATGTGTGTTTAAAGGAGTAGTTCACACAAAAAGGATAATTTCTGGAAAATGTGCTCACCCTCTGGTGATCCAATGTGTAGATGAGTTTGTTTCTTCATCAGATTTGGAGAAATGTAGCATTCCATGACTTGCTCACCAATGAATCCTCAGCAGTGAATGGGTGCCATCAAAATGAGAGTTGATAAACATCACAATAATCCCCACCACTCCAGTCCATCAGTTAACATCTTGAGAAGTGAAAAGCTGCATGTTTGTAAGAAACAAATTCATCATTAAGACGTTTTTAACTTCAAATGCTTCCTCCAGTGAAAAAGTCCATCTCCTGTTGTCTCTCACATCAAAATCCACCAGCATATTTGTTTAGAGCTGTTTTGGACTATAAACGGTTCTTGATCTGTGCACATTTTTCTCCTGATTCAGACAAGATGACTTTTTCAGTGGAGAAGGCAATATTATGGATAGAGGATTAGGTTTTTAGCTGGAAGCAATGGTTTGAAGTAAAAACTTAATGATTGATTTTTGATAGGCTGGAGTCGTGGTGAGGTGAACTATTCCTTTAATAAACCTCCTTTGATAAGCTTATTTATTTTGCTGGCCAAACTATGCATTGCCTTTTATGACACGACCCTTATTCTGATTGGTCAGTTGCAGCATTCAGCAATCAGATATTTCTAAACCTTCTTTTCCATTGTCCAGGGCAGCACTGTATAACAGGCCACTCATCTGGTCAGTGTTTCCTACATAGCTTTCTGTCTCTCTACAGAGTCAGATAATAAAATAATTTGAGCTCAGATCAGCATTTACTCAGACAGCAAGGTAATAGGTTCGATTCCCAGGGAACGCATGAACTGATGAACTGCATAGCTTGAATGCAATGTAAGTCACCTGGATAAAAGCCTTTGCTAAATGCATAAATGTAAATGTAAGTTTGATTTCGGAAGTTGTCCTGTGATAAGTGGGATAATGAGCAGTTTGCTGGTCATTATCACTTGATTGAACAGCTGACTCTGACATATGAGCATCAGTGCTGGTTATCTGATGTCTGAAGAAGGAATATATTCGCTGGTTGTGTTTCGATGCATGTTGTTTTGCCCGAACAGCCTCTGTCGGCTGGAGAAAGAGGTGATTGTGTTCAGAGCTCAGCTCGTTCTGTCCAGAGCCGGAGTGACAGACGCGTGCGTTTGAGTTTGAGCTTGAGTTTGGATCTGATGCTGCTGTACAGAAGTTTGCATCACATGGGGAAGTCCAGCGCCGCTGTTTGGAGTGGGGGAGGGAACTGACTCACTCGAGGGTCAAAGGGCAAATGAGAGGAGTTTTTCCAACCAGCTGCTCACAGTGGAATGCTTTATTAGCTTCGTTAGAGGCGATCAGTGTTTCGGATTAAAAATTAGCCTGCTGATGAGGCCAGATGACCTCAAGTGTATTTGGACACATAAGCAGAGCCCGAGGAAATCCATTTGGATTTTTCAGAAATTCCGTTTTCCGTTTTAATTGTTCTGGATTCAATTTGAATGGTTTTTATTAAGCTTTCAAAACCAAAAGGTCTTTATAAAACTTTAACAATGTCATAATCTGCTAACGTTAACAATAATAGGGCCTTATACTGTTTCAGAAATTCGTTTTTCTGGGTTCTCTGATTTGAGTTACAAATGTATTATTAAATATGATCATACAAATCAAAGAAATGGATAAAAGTTGAACATTTTTTCTTTCAAAGTGTTTTGGATTCTGTTTTTGATGGTTAATAAATTGTAAGAATTAAAAAGGATGCTTGATTAATTTGATTTCATAAAATTGTAACAGTTTAACCATTTATTATCATTTGAACAACAATTAAGGCCATTTTCAATGTTTTGTCAGTGTTGTCTGTTTTAATCTTTTTTTACTGAATTTAAGTTTTATGATTTCACACAAATTTATTAGGCCTATTTAAAAAATGGTGGCATTTAGGTTAACTAATGCTTTAAAGTGCAATCAAATAAAATTCCAACAATTAATTTTAATTTTCTTAAAGTTAATTTAAAGCATTGACAAAAATGGGACTATTATTTTTGTTGTTGCTATTATTTTGTACATTCTGCTGTGCAATAGTAATATTTGTGTTATAGTTTCTACAAGTTAATCCAAACTTTTTTAGTAGGTTGTAGTGAAGAGCGTTGAGTGTCTCAATGATAATTTTCTGATAATTAAATGGTAAAATGCTGATAAAGTGACCTTCAGAGCAGCTGTAGAGATGAAGTTCATGTCCTCAAACGAGACAGCAGATGCTGAAAACTTCACAAGTGTCACGTGTGTTTCAGCATGTATGTAATAGACAAAACCGTGCCATTCATTCACAGAGACACGCAGAGCATGCAGGATTTATATTTAAATAGTCTTTTTGTGCTTTAATACTCACAGACACTAGTCCATTTCCCAATTTGTAGTTTTAATTTATTCATCTAAATTTTGCCAAATTCCATGACGTGTTAGACTGTAAATTCCATTATTGTAGCTCGATTCTGTGTTTTCCATATCACGTTTGTGTGTAAGTGTATTAAAAAATGAAAAAGTCATAGGAAGTGATTCCTAACATCCCGACCCCAGCACAGCTCCCCAGAGCATGAGTGGAATTCATATAAAGCTCTGCATTCTCTCCTGTGGTGATCCAGAGATGGAGAACTGGGTTTACGCTCACACACACACACACACACTGTAAAAGAGGCTGTTGTGGTCATAACACAGGTGCACAATGAGGGTGTTGTTCGAGCGAATGCTGTTTCTCATCTGGGCCTCATTGGATGAGTCGTCAAAGTTGTAATTTGTGGGGAATCACAGAACAATGCTGATTTGTCTAAGAATTTGGCTTTGGCCCACTCAACCGCAGCTTGCTGAAACACTAATGCTTGATAGACGCTTTTTTTTACATTTCTAGTGGCAATGTAACAGCCGTCTGATTTATTAAAGGTATGTAAATCATTCTAATCCATTTAAATTGGAATTGCTGTACTAACTGACCACGACCATCACATGCGTCCCTACATTTTATCAGCTGTTTGATTTCTGTGAAATCTCGTAATCATTAAATATCAAACGTGGACAGGAGAGATTTATAGTGACAGAAATCCTATTAAATCATTTAAGAAACACATGCTGTTGTCTGTTATGAAAAAAGTTTCAAAAGGGGTCGGTAAGATTTGATAAAGTTTTTGAAAGTCCTCTCTGCTCACCAAGGCTGCATTTATTTGATAAAAAAAATATTGTTGCAATTTAAAATAAGTTTTCTATGTGAATATATTGTAAAATGTAATTTATGTCTGTAAAGCTCAGCATCATTACTCCAGTCTTTAGCGTCACGTGATCAGAAATCATTCTAATGTGATTTACTGCTCAATAATAAACATTTCTGATTATTATCAGTGTTGAAAACAGTTGTGCTGCTTCATATGTTTGTGAAAACTCTTTAATGAAGGCTTTTTGATGACTAGAAAGTTAAAAAGAACAGCAGAAATCATAAATGGTTTTGTAACATTGTCTTTACTGTCACTTTTTATCAGTTTATTGCATCTTTGCTGAATAAATGTACTCGTTTTTTTTTTTTTTTTAAAACTTACCAACATCAAACTTTTGATCAGTAGTGTATTTTAATTTAATTTTATTCAGAATCATTGTGATTCTTCAAACTCGTCCACAGATCATTCTGATTGGCTTTGATTTTGTTCGGTGGACAGAAAAAGTACTTGTCACTGGTTCAAAAAAGGAGAAATGTAAAAATTGCATGGCAGAGACCCAGACACAGACTAAATTTCCCCTTCCCAGCACACACACACACCACTCCACTTCCTCAGGAAGCAGTAGAGAAGGAAGTGGCTTTGTGTTGAGCTCCATGTTGTGTTTTAGACCCACTCCAGAAGTTCAGAGCTTCTGAGATAAGTCAGAACGGTGTTGGTGTGGGCTTGAAAAGGGGCTAGTTCACCACAAATCAACATCCTGTCATCATTTACTCCCCCTCATGTCAGTCCAAACCTGTATAAGCTTCCTACTTGTGTTGAACACCAAAAGGAGACATTTTGAAGAATGTTGGGGTGCAAACAACATTGTATGGACAAAATATACTGAAACCGTTTTTAAGAAAACATACGTTTGAGTTTTACAAAAAAATACTAAAACAAAGTTGTACAGGTTTGTAATGATTCACTGAAATAAAATTGTGAGAAATATGATTATGAAATTGCAAGTGCTGCAAATGAATAAATATATGTACTGCGTGTTTCAGAGTGAAGCGTGGAACTGTGTTCTTCTACACGCGAGCAGCTCTTTATCTGCTAGTGTTTACAGCGTTTCTATACAAACTCCATCTCTGTATTTGAAATTGGATCACTTTAATATGCATTTGGGAGTGCTACATCTTCCAAAACTTGTTTAAAGATAATTAATAAAGGAGCAGCTTTAAGGGCTTCCCATCAAAATAAAAGTTTGATGGTTTAACGTTTGTTTGAAAATGAAGAAATTAAGACAGCCTTAAACAAAAGTAGTGTAATTTTACAGTTGTAATGTAAAATAAAATAATAATAATAGTATTATTGTAAGTACTCAAATATTTTATAGTGAAAAATTACATTTTGTATTGTTTTTATTTAGTCCTTTTATTTTTGATGTAGTCGTATGATTTTATTTTATTTATTTGTTTTTGCAGCCTTACCAATAAGCATTACATATCACATTTTAAATCATAGACACCTTTTTGATATTTGTGCATCAAGTTTTCTGCAGTTATTTGGTATCTCATGTGAGAAACTTGAACTTTTATTGACTTGTTTAATCTTTCTCTGCATCAAGTTCGAGGTCAGTGATTTTTGAACACTGTTAAATTGAAAACTATTTTCAGGATTCTCTCTTCGATTAATTTCTATCCTAATCAAAAAAAATTTTAGGGACTTCTGCCCTCTGATAGTTGAGAAGTGCTGGTCACACACACATGTCTGAAACAAGGGCTTTTTATGTGTTCCATTAAGTATGGCATGCAGAATACTTGAAGATTAGCTTAATAATGTTACGCGGTTTTATCAGCTGAGAGTCTTTTGAGTCATTATTGTGTTATTTCTAGAGTATTGGTCTATCTGTTCTCAATTACGCTCATGGAGCGACGGGCGGGCGCTGAAGGAGCGATCAAAGCGAGACTGTGCCATGTGTTTGCCTGCTGTTATTAGGTGATTTAGATGAAAACGCTCGAACGTTTCCCCCTCTCTGTTGGCCTTTTCTTTCTGTATTTCCTTCGACCTGGTTTTCAGTGCCCCGCTCCCCCTCTCTCTCCTTGGCAGGGCGTCTGGCCTGAGACACAGCGGTGATTGTTTTCCTGATGGCCTTGGATGTTCCAGAACTCATAGCTACAGCAGAATTCTTCCCACATGAGTGGATTTGGGAGATACTCCCTGTAAGCGCCGCCTGTCTAAATGTTCCACTGGACTCATCACAGTCATCGAAGGTGTGTTTGAGACACACAGAAATGTGCAGATGCTGTGTTTGTACATCGTGGTCGTTTATCGATGACAGGGAAATATGTGAAGTCCATGCACACAGAAAGCTCACCAGGCCCAATAATCACAAATTTCTACAGAACACAGGGTTTGGTGTGTTCATTTTTTATTTTTATTTTTTTAAGTTCGGTTAATTTTATAATGCTTTCAACTATCAAAAAAGAATGCAGTGCTGTCAGTTGCATTTAGCACATTTTCTCATGTTTACGTCAATGCAATCAATGCAAATTCTGGAAAGTAATCACTATAGGCTATTTTATAAATAAAAGGTTTTTATTTCAAAGGATTTTTTATTATATTCTACATAATTAAAAAAAATAGTTACCAAAACTTACTTAAATATTTGAAATCATTACTTATTGAGCGTTTAAAAAAACATATTCTTAATAAGTATTTTTGTCTTGTTCTCCTGTTATTAAAAGATATATCTAAAATCCTCAATACATGATAACTTGGGACACACTGCACAAGATATAAAGAATTCTCTTCACAGACTGTATCTTGAATAGAAGTGTATTTTGTCTTACTATGATAGTTTTTTCACTTGGTTTTAATTTGTTTATACTTAATAAAAGTGAATGAATCTGCCAGAACATTAAGAGAAAATAGACTCATATTCAAGATACAATGTATGAAAACAATTCTTAATATCTTATGCGGTGTTGCATCTCAAGTAATTTTATCTTTTTTCAAGGATTTTTGGATATTTTAACTGGAAACAAGTTTAAAAGATATGTTAAGGGGCTGTTCACACGGAGCACATTTTTTTATCTTAAAACGTGCATGGCAGTGGAATGGGGAAAAAATGCCATTCAAATTTTGCATTTTCTTTTCTTTTTATTCATAAAGCATAAAGCAAACATTTTATTGAAATAACCTCAAGTAATTGCACACAGAAGTCATTAGTGTCACGGGTCACTGTCAAATATTGTCTGTTTAAGTGTGAAAAATTGATTCTCTGATGCGTTGCGAGAATCAATTTGAATCATTTCTGAAAACTTCAGAGAAAAATCCCTCTCTGCCCTTATCAACAAACTTTTAGATATTTAAAGCGCTATTCAAATACTGAAAGCACTTTTTGTTTATTGCTTGTAATGTGTTTCTTTGAAACAC
>JAUZSZ010000437.1:1089368-1099958 GCA_034780575.1 Labeobarbus marequensis
AGCAGAGACGTGACACACACAATGTATTGTTGGTTTTTGCTACAAATATACCCCAGCGACTTAAGACTGCTTTTGTGCTCCAAGGGTCACATTTAAGCTAGATCTACTAGGTCTGTCACAATTAAAGTGAAATGAAAAATTTATGAATGTGTCGTTTTTGTGAAAGTGCATTACCCACATTAGACTAAGTCATGGACCACTTCAGTGTTTCTTTGCTTAATTTCTTTAAATAATCTATTCACAGTTTGAATAACCATTTTGTTTTTCATGCTACTAAAATAACCAATGCTCAGTGTGAAACGGCGTTTAGATGTGGCTTCTGTTCCAACTTTTGCAGTATAAAGATTTTTGATGTTGAAAAAAAGATTGGTAATGGTCTAAATCATGATTTGGTTAAAGTAACTGGTTAAATGTAAGTTTTTGACATAAAACAAACACAGATAAATTTAATAATTATAAAAACTGCCTTTACAAAGGTAAAAAATACAGTTGGTGATCAATATGTTCTGACCCTTAATTTTTGACCCTGCAACAAACGCATCCCTCTCTTTTTCCATCCGTCTCAGTACCGGCGGCGTTTGGAGGCAGAGAAGATGCGATTGGCTGAGGAGCAGAGGCTCAGGAACCAGATGAGCGCCAGGAAAGCCAAAGAAGAAGCCGAGAAGATGCACCAGGAGCGACTGGCACAGCTGGCGCGAGAGGACGCCGAGCGCGAGAAGAAGGAGCGAGAGGAGGCGCGAAGGAAAAAGGAGATGCTGGACCAGATGGAGAAAGCGCGGCACGAGCCGGTCAACGACTCTGATATGGTGGACAAGATGTTCGGCTTCTTGGGAACCACAAACTCCTTCCCTGGGCAGGAGGGTCAAGCACCGGCTGGGTTTGAGGTGAGGATGTGGATCTGTCTCTTTAACCTCTGATTTGACCTCATTACAGTGTTTCTCAGTCACTTTTGTGCATTTCTCGAATCATCCCTAATATTTGCAAAAAAGTATGTGCATTTTTCAAAACAAGCAGCACCACACAATGGATTATCTGCAGAAGCCTGTAACTTACTCAGAATCTTTAGTTTATTTTGAAAAAGTAAGTATTTACAGTATGTCAATGAACATATCAGTGCCATCAGAATGAAAAGTCCTTGTGTCAGTAACCGTGGATGGAAACGCCAAGATGCGCATAAATTCTTTAAAAACTTATACGCACATTTGAGTAGGATAAACTTTTTATCCAATAAGAAAAAATGCACATAAACTTTGATGCAAACATGATCATTCTGAAAAGCCTGAGCAAAGTCTGTCGTCAAAGTATTTCTGTATAATTGTCTTACACGACTGCGTTCCCAAACAGCAGGCATCCTCCTCCGAGAGTAATGACCGCATTTATTGTGTCTCGTCTGCTCGCTCTGAGGCGCAAGTAATTTATGTCTCATATGAAAATTATTATATTCAGTGGCTTCTCCTATATTCTTAGTGGTATTTAGTGCCACAGTTTACCGGAAAGTGACGATTTTGTTCTCTTTGACTCGTTGGATGGAAACGGTGCTTTATTCGCATATGTTTTATGCGATATTCCAGTTTTGTGCATTAGTTTAATTCAAATCTTTGGATGGAAACACAGCTAATGTGTATCGTAAGAAGCACTATACAAATAAACGTGAATTGAACGGAACTATTAAAATTAAAGCAATAAAATAAACATTTTCAAAACTTGAAGTAAAATAAATGTTAACTGAAACTAAAAGTATTAAAATTCCTCTTTTTTAACAATTTTATTTCAGTTAGTTACCAAGGCAAAAACTCTAATTTTCTTGACGTACTAAATTAACTGAATAAAATAAAATAAAATAAAATAATACATATACTGACTATAACTTATACTAACTATACTATTAATGATTAACTAAACTAAAACTATTAAAAACATTTCCTTTACCTATATATAACTATATATCTTATATAAAACTAAACTGATATATAAAATGCATGGTAACAAAAATAAAATATTAAAACTTTTAAACTTATTTTATTTCAGTTAGTTGTTCAGCTTAACTTATAGTTAACTAAAACTGAAACCATAAATATGTTTTTGTTACTTGAAATAAATCAAATGTTAAATGAAATAAAATTAAATAAAAAAAGGAAACTAATTTTAATTCAGCAACTTCCCGAGCAAACATTTCTCAATCACTAAACTAACACCATTAGCTATTTAAAAAAGTTAACTGAAATAAAATATTAAAACACTTTAACTTATTTTATTTCCGTTAGTTGCCAAGCATTTTTGTTTAGTTTAACTTGATGCAAAAAAAAAAACTGAAATCAAAATTCATAAAAAATATTTTAAAAAGCCTAATAAAGATGACAAAAATACAATAAAATTACTTTAAGAGGAAAACAGAAAAGTATTAAAATACAAACTAACTAAAATATTTTTAAAAAATCTTTAATAGTATATTTATGATACCAAAATAAAGCTGCGTTCTGATGGCTGTAGCGGCAGAGATTTTAGCAGGGATGAAATTAGAAACATCTTCAGCTAAAGCACACAGTTGACATGCTTAACACTCAGAGGAGGTTGTGTCTGTAATGCATCCCTTTTAAAGCACCACAGCTAAAAATGAAATAATTGCTACCTCACTAATCGACCAGTCGAGTGTGCTGACCATCCTAAACCGTTCACCCACTAAAGGGCTCCTAACGACGGGGCAGGAGGCGAGGAGAGGACTTTGGTGGTCACCTGCAAGCACCACATGCGACATTAAACATTTAAAACACCCCACCCACCACGGCCAGGCTATTTTTTACAACTTTATCCTCTCATTATTAATTTGTAATAACCTTTAAGGCTTTTTGATTTCATACATATTTCACAGAGAGATATCCTTCCTTTTTCACAGCTCTCACGTCGGGCTGTCAAATGACAGATCACCGGCACAGTGTGAAGGTGTGTCATCACCCGCTATAATTAGCAACCGCTCGGAACAAAGAGAGGTATTAACCTAGACGTGTGCGTTTGTGTGAAAACATTATATCAGAAATTAGACACAGCACAACTGACGCCGCATGTTTGAATGATGTCTGTTTTTACGGCTGCGGGTGTTTGCAGGTTATTTTAAAAGTTCCGACACGTGAAAAACGACACGGATCGGCTGGTGATAAGCAGCTAATAATTTCAAGCCACTTAGGCATGTATGAATATGACCTGCGAGGCCTCGTTCCTCCCCTCGCGCCGTATAAATCAGCAGCGAGTAGAATGAGACCCAGAGGAGCTACGGTGAACGCTGATGAGTCCCATAATTCTCCAGGCTGGGACTTCCTCCTCCGTGACCACCTGGACAATGGCCAAAGCCTCCGCAGAGCGCCACGTTCCCATGCCAAACTCTAAGAGCCGGAACGTAAATTCAGTCTGTTTGTTTAAATGCCAGTTTCTTGGCCGGCCGGCACTTCCTCTTGATGACCCAGACGATGCATACAAAAACAGGATTTTAAGTCAACAGGAATCCATTTGAACCCTATTTACTTGCATAATACACACTCATGGTCTTATTTTTCCAAGAAACAGAAAGAATAGACTGTATAGCTTCTCTGAAATGATTTTACTTTGTGTTCTACATCACCAGGCCCTCTTATACTTCAATCCTTTCTCTCCAACACTCACTTTTCAGGATCCAATCGATTCATGATCTATGAATAAAGTTCATTTTACAAAAGTAAAATGGGTTGTGAGTTTCATGCAATTTCATGTTCACTTTTATAGATAGAACCAAATGCAACTGCAAAAATAATGATTGTTTCCAAACACATTTCTATGAAAGGCCCACTTCTGTCACATAAGGAAAAAGAAAATCATGCTTTGGTAAATGAAAAAAAAACAAAACAAATCATAACATTAAAAAAATCTAAACTATGACATAAAAATCCATCATAATGTCAGCCATAATTGTGACATAAAAATGGACATAAGTCATAATTATAATTTTTTTGGGTCTCACTATGACTTTGTATATGACAGTTTAGATTTTTTTATTTAATCATTTCAACGTCATAATTTGGATTTTTTTTAAATATCAATTTATGTCATAATTGAGATGACTTGTCACAATTTTGACTAGTCAATTTCTGATTTAATTTCAACTTTTTTTCACATAGTATGCATGTAATTTTACTTCATCTCATAATTATGACTGTCAGTTTTAATCTCAATTTGGACTTTGTCAAATTAGTGTGCAATCATTTTGACTTTTTATGTCATAATTATGACTTATGCCACAATTTCAACTTATCACTTAGTATGTATGTAATTTCATTTTTATCTCATAATTATGACTTCTTATCTCTACTCTTATCTCTGACATAATTTCAACTTTTTAATCTCATAATTATGACATAGTATCTCAGAATTTCAAAATTTTATCTCATAATTATGATTTACCAAAGCTTTTTTTTTTTTTTTTTTTTGATGGAAATGGGCTTCCCTACATTTCCTAAACAGCTGCTTATTCAGTCTCTGCATATAGTTTGACCTGGAAATATTTATATTATTGAAAATAATAAATGACATTTAGTATAATACAAGCCTTTGTGTTTAATACAGTAAAGCCAGACATTGACCCAGTACCTAAAGAGCTATGGAAAAGAGTGCCAGTAAGTGGGAATCATGGGATATCAGCAATCAACAAACAACTCTCCCATCGTGCATCAAACTGACAAGATAAAAAATCCTGAAAAACACAAGGTAGCAAAATCAAACAAATCTACATTACATGAGGCCAAGACTGTTGAATCAAACACAACAGTGGGGTCATTGAAAGCAGTGCAATATGGGTGTTTATTCAACTATAGGCACATAAATACAACTCAATTTATTTCACATTTTTTATAGAATTTGACAATGATTTGGCAACTTGAATAGAAATGAATAAATAAATGGTTTACATTTATTTCACTTTTTGTTAGTTACACTTTATTTAAAGGTGGCCTTGTTTCAGTGAGCGCAATACATTTTTTTAATGGATTTTCATATTCCAAGACCGAAAAACTGGATCTGGGACAAGGGTAAAACAATAAAATTGAATCATAAAACATTTCAAAAGTAACAAAAACATAAGCTGAAATCTGTTCGTTTAAACCAAAATCCGCCCCGGGCCATAAACGTGCCTGATGTTGAAGAAACACCCTGTTATTGTTCGCTGGCATCTGTTATTGTACTATCGGCTTGCTAGTCGTCTCAATTACCGATTGCTATTTTAAAATCTCTGCAGTTAAAAGGAAGCAAAAACACTAGAACGTGACGGTGAAAGTCACAAAGAAGCCGTGCTGCTATTTATATGTCGAATAGATGCAGTTAGCATTTAAAAAACACTTCGCATTACACACACTCCTCATCCCTGATGAAACAAGCTTTAAAAACAATAGAAATAGAGTCTTCTGGGTCACAGAAACTGGATTAACCGCGGTAAACATCGTCCTCTGTCCGTCAGATAAACCCTCATGCCTGATGGATCTTTGACAATATGAATGAAGGGGATAAGAATCTGCATGACTTGAAAAAAGATGCAATTAAATGTATATTTAATCCCTGCGAATCATCTGCTACATCTTAAAAGACATATTTGAAAGTGGTATAAAAAAAGTGCGCACTAAAGAAAGCCGAGGCAGCAGTGCGTGTGAAAGCACGTGACTGCGTGTGCATGTTTGAAATGCGAGACTGGAGACACTGAGTTGATTTAGTCGGGGAATAGATGTCTGTCCTTCAGACCACTGGATAAAATTGGTCTCAATATGAACTGTAATAAAACGGCACTATTGCCAGATCTCTGTGCACCTCCAGTCATTCTTCACATCTCTGCTATATACAAACACACATGCGATGGCTCACAATTACAGCAGTGAAGTCGTGTTGGGGAAGCTGCTCTGAAACTCTAGCTAGAAACACTCAATTTCACACAGATAAAATCAATAAGCAACAGCATTTGCAACCCATTTAAATGCATCATTTTGTGATGCATTTCTGAGAGAAACAGGATATTCAACGTGAAAAATGGTGGGTGGGTCTTGACTTTATCCATCAGGAATCGATAGGATGGTAAAACGCATCCATGTGTAAGGAAGACGATTAAAATAAGAGGGACATCTGCCAAAAATCATGTCTGAAGAAAAAAATTTAAAAAAAAAATCACCCTCTCCCAAACCTACTTTCCCATCCATACTATACTATGGTCAAATAACACACACACACACATTTTTCTTCAGAAACAATCACTAGCAGAGAGTTCATTCTGATTAAATTAATGTATAATCTTAATTTAATTATATAATCTGTTTTTTTCAGTATTTTTGAAACAATGAATTTATTTGACTTATTTAGAATTTTTACAATTATTTAATTACATACAGTAATCTGCTATTTTTTACATTTTCAGTATTTTCCATTATAAAAACAATCTCAATTAAGGTGACTGCATCAAAATTGAACACACTAAATACAAGAAATAAACTTTTAAAAAACAGTTGAAATATTTATTTTGCTACAGTTGATGTGATCAATGATCAATTAAAACCATCAGAACTGCTGAAATGAATTTTCCTAGTGTTACCTGGAAGGCAGAAAGAGAGAGAAGTCATCTAGGAGAGTGTTTGATTATCACCTCACCTCACCTCGTGAGTCTGTGAGTGCAGTATGACACAAATCCAGCGATATAACATTCTGTCACACTAGGATATACTTTAACTTTTCCAGTCACATGCAAAACTATGAAAACAGCTGAACTACTCCACCCTACAGACAAATGCAGTTAAGTATTACTGTAGCTAGTTTCTCTCTAACAGCAAACTTCTGATCTCAGCTCAGCTCGTTTGATGATAGCAGGAAAATAAATCTTATCTGAGCTGTGAGCTCAGTGCAGGACTAAAGGTGATGCTCTGCACTCAAAAGAAATGTAAACCTGTTCTCCGGCTGGTCCTTTCGCACCTGTCAGCAGTCAATAGCTACTCTGGAAAAGAAGAAAAATGAAAAAGAGAGGCCTTGACACTAATCCCTCGAGACCCAATTAAAAGGGTGACAATCACCATCACCAGAGGAACCCAGAGGATGAATAGATGCTACGTTAATTGAACTATACGCTTGCTTCAGAACAAACCTGAGCGAGATTATTAACAGGTACACAAATATTTGAGAGCAAACGTGATCAGGAAACGAGCGCTCGGTTTCCCTTCCCACCTGATATGAAGTTAATCGTGAAGATATGCTAAGAGTTCAAATCATTCATGTAGCACAATACACATTGAAGGAAGTTGAAAATAAATAAGAAACAACATTTTTCCTAAAGATTTTTTTTTTTTGCAATGTGACATTACAACAGCACATTTAACCCCCGAATTCTCTTTACTGCAATAAATGCAATAAATAAATAAATATTAGTGCTGTCAAATTGATTAATTGAGATTGATCACATCCAAAATCAAAGTATATTTATATGTATACATTTTATTTTGGATGCGATTAACTGCAATTAATCGATTTGCAATTTGACAGCACTAATAAATATATAGCCTTATTGTCATTATGAATATTTAAACAATTTTAAGTCAATATCATATAATAAGTATTACGTATTTCTGAATGAAGGTAGTATGTGTTGTACTGCCTAAGAAAAGTTGATTTAAATAAAATAAAACGATTATAATTATATTCATTCATACATTCAGTATATATTGAATTCGTTGTACAAACTTGTTAACAAGTGTAAATATTTAGGGTTAGAGGTTTGATCAAATCATCCATTTCTCAAGATTTCGAATGTAGGAAGCCACAGATTTCTGATCTGAAAGGTAAAAGAGGGATGATTTGTTTTATGGAGACTCCTGGTTAGGAGAAAATAAGACTCAACGTCTTTTTGGTGTTTCTTCGGCTGGGTTTTTCCGAACTCTCTCCTGTTGAGCGCCACACCAGCTTCTCGCGCAGCCAAATGTTAATTAGTATTGTGCTTAATCCGATACTGGAGAGCCCCAAACTGTCAGGTCATATTATAAACAATCGGCCTCAGCGTTAGCGCAAATGACACGTCGCGGTGCTATCTCTCCCTGCAAAATGCTCCCAAGGTACTAATTGGCCTACTTTATGCTCTCTCTTTGAATTGCCATTTCTCTCTTCGTTTGGGGTATTAGTCTTGACAACCATCGATCTGTAATGTGCAGCATTCTACTGTATATGTTTTCCAAGAAAAATAAACGGAGGACAGCAAAGGCAATGAATGAATTAATGCCTCGTGCTCTGACGTAGCGACTGTAACTCTGTAGGCGAGTGGCTTTTGTTTGCGAGCGAATGAAGGATTGCATGAAACTCCAGAGGAGAATGAAAGTTCAAACACTTTGCCAGCAGCAAAGTAAGTGTAACTTTTCTCCTCTTAAATTATTTAAGATTAACAACATCATCTTATCAATCTATCGATCTCTCGGCAGAAAGATGAAAATGGAAAAATAATGAGGGAGATGAATGCCGCGTAAAGAACATCAATGTGCAAAATTTAATTATCTGCCGCGGTGGAAAAAAAAACAAAACAAAAAAAACTGTTGGCTGTTTTCTAAAACAAAAAGAAGCGGTTAATATTTTTTCCTTCTCTGCATATTTTAATTACCAGATCAATCATAACTACGTACGGCGCACCACTTACGAGAGAGAGAGGGGAGAAAATTGCGAGTCTAAATGAAAAATAATAGATTTACTTTAAAGTCGGAGCTCTTTTGAAGTCTAAATTAAAATTTCAGGTACCTTTAGGAGAAGCAGCTTCACAAAGTTATGATATTCAATTAGTGTGTTTAGATTCCACTGAAATTACACTTCACAGCTCAACACCATGTTCAATGAAAACTCTGGAGATTCCAGACTTCTGTTGCCCTAAACAGACAGTGGGAGTTCAAACTGACGCAGGAGCCTTTGGAAGAAAAATAATGGATCCTTTAGCCAGATGAAATTCTCTGTGATTCACAGACTATTGTTCAATCAGTCTCACAATATCTGCTGCTGCCTTCCAGATTTGAAGCGCACATGAACGCCACGACCGTGCTGCAATCACCAGCGGGAAAGACTTTTAAAGTGTGTCAATTAAAGAATCATCATTTAGTTGCTTTTAAATGCACATGCATTTTGTGTCCTGTTGATGAAAAGTGATATGCACTTGCAGCAAAAATTATGATTTCTGAATTCCTAAGAAAGCTTCCCAGAAGGAATCTGATCTTTCTATAACGGTGAATCTGACGAAACTTATTAAGAACATATTTGGGTCACATATCACCCCAAAATCAAAATAAAATTATACTTTAAAGACAATGAAGCCTTTTTTTTTGCAATATTTCTGAGAATTAAGTACATTCAACACCCATTTGCAATAATTATAATAATAATAATAATTATTATTATTATTATTATTATTATTATTTCCTTTTCATTGTTGTAATGCAAATATTTTATATCATAAAAATGCATTATTTTTATGCATTAAGAAAGTATGTGTTGTACTGCCTCTAAGGTTTTCTGATCTAAATAAAAATAGTTTTTTAAAAAAGCAAATAATTAAATAAATTAAATGATGAGAGTATAAATAAAAAATAATGCAAAAAAAATTATTTACTAAATTAAAATGCTGAAAATAAGAACTATAATTCCACGCCACATCTGGCTCGCGTTTTGTTCATGTTTATTGTTCTAAGTTCATGTCTTTTATTTTGTAATTCATCATAATCTTCATGGTTTTATTGTTTTACTTCCCGCTTGTTCCTGGGATTATGTCCTCATTGGTTCATTGTTTTCTTTTGTTATCAGTTCTGTCTTCAGTCATTGTTTTATCATCTTGTTTGGTGGTTTATGTCATAGTCTTGTTTTTAAGCCCGACTGTTTGCCATGTTTTCTTGTGTTTTGAAGTATGTTATGCTGTTACGCTGGTTCAAGTTTCTGTTTTATGTCTTGAAACTCAGAAGAAGATATCTTGAAGAATGCGGGAAGCCAAATATTTGATGGCGGCCATCGACTTCAATAGTATTTTTTCCATACTATGGTAGTTAATGGCTACTGTCAATTGTTTAGTTACCAACATTCTTCCAAATATCTTCTTTTGTGCTCAACAGACAAAAGAAACATACAACTTGAGGCCGATGAAGTGACAAAAGTTAAATTTTTGGGTTAATTATCCATTTAAATTCATACTTTGTGTTTATGTTTTTGGATCGTTGTCGATTTGAGCCTTCGTCCTCGTCTGGCTCAGGCCAGAAACATTACACTCCAACATTTAAAAGAAACAAAAAGGACATGTTTTCATGAGATTCACCCAAATTGATTCCTACAACATCACTCAAATGTCAATCGCTTTGAAATGGCAATTTCCATATTTTCCCTGGAAGACCTAAACGCAGCATATGCAGATGACATATAAAAGTACAACAGCCATACATCGCCTCATACACGCACCGCTGCACATTTCCACAGATGAATAAGCTCTGCTCTTGGTTTCGAGGCTGATCGAAGATGCCATTTATCTCCACCAGCCACATACCAGCAAATGGTCACAATTACACACGAATCCTCCACTCACACGTTCAC
>JAUZSZ010000437.1:1111240-1121665 GCA_034780575.1 Labeobarbus marequensis
TAAATAGGGACACTGAGGTAGGATGAAAGTTGTAGAATACAGAACTCATTTTCACATTTTCTGAAGAGCGAGAGTTGTGTTTGCCCATGCAAAACTCGGCGCTACAAGGCTAGGGTGTTCTGGATGCTTTTAATTGCATTGCTAAGGTGTTTTGGGTGGTTTCTAGTCGGGTGACCCAAATCAAAAGAGCCCATCCTATAGTTTCTATGATATTTGAGTCTCTAGACAGGGCTTGAGGATGAGTTATGGGCTTAATACTTGCGCTTATGGGCAGTCTTGTTATTGTTACCTAAAGTATTAAAAAATGTTTTTGTCATTGAAATAAATGATAAAATATAAATATTAGATGAAACAAGTTTACGTTGAAGCACTAAAATGACAAGCTACATTTAAAAAATAAAGGTAAACGAAAAAAGTACAAAAAATACTATAACATTAAAATATTCAAAAATATACAAATAAAACATTAATAAATACATATACTATATTTACTATATTATTATTTTGTTTTGTTATCTAAAACTATTAAAAATCATTTTCATTATTAGCTGAAATAAAAAAATGAATATTAAATTAAAAATGTAAACTTAAATTACGAATGTTGACTTAATAACTGAAATAAAACATTTTAAGCAATAAAATCTCTTTAATTGAAAAAAGTTGAAGCTAAATAGAAATTAAAAATAAAAACTAAAAAAAGAAGTACAACAAAATACTAAACCTAAAATTGAAAGAAAAAAACTAAAGATAAATAAAAAAACAAAAAAGAAAAAGTACAACAAAATTACTAAAATCTAAATAAAATTAAGATCAACCAAAATATAAAAATAAAATCTAAATGAAAAAATAAATACATATAGTATATATATTATACAAACTTATAAAGTATAAATTATACTAAAATAACATAGTTTTTTTTTCCCCAAACCTAATCAGAAATGCAAAAAAGGACAGGTCTATTGACGGTCACTCCATCTGAAAAGTAAAACGGCATCTTTTACATCAGCATGCTAACTTTGAACTAAGGACTTTCTAAATGTCAGCGTGCATCATTTGAAGTGCTTCCGAACAGGTTTTGGATCTGAATTACAGTTTAAATCCAAAATAGAGAGCCTTTTAAAAGATTCCCTTGTGACATATTCATATTAGCAAGTCCATCGAATAGCTAAGCACTATAACTGTTTTTAAACCGATTTGCAATTAAGCCTTGAAACGCTAATGTTTTGACGAGATGCGTGTGTGCGAGTTCACTTAGCAAGAAACACACACACCTGAAAATGATCCAGACGCACTCATTCACCTCACACACGCAGCAGCCGCTCCGAAATCTAGCAGGCTGCCTACCTAGACAGCATTTTAAGGCATCATAGGAGCGTTTCGGAACAGAACTTGTAGTTCTAGACAGCGTGTGTGAGATGCGCCCCATCGGCACGCTCACTTTGACTATGGCAGTGCATTAGGCCCTCATGACAATTAGCCTGGGAAAAGGTTTACAACCGCCAGGCCCACAGGAGCGTACAAATTGGCACAGCCGGAGGCAGCCTCTAGAACAGGAAGGTAATTACAGCTCTTCTCATCATAACGCTGAGAGGAAGCAAGCGACATAACGCACTCTTCCCCCCGCGTGCTCTTCTCTTACATACTGCTATAATTAATTATCGTGCCTTTACTCTTTGATTTATTCCACGATTCATAGCATATTTATACATTCAAGATGAATTATCATTTCCTTCAGGAATTAATCAAAAACCAGAGGAAGGACCGGCCCTACGTGTTGTCGCTGGATCAAAGAACCAGCGACTTACCTTGCGGCGGATATTCAGGCCACACCGCAAGGTCAGTCGAGCTTACGGGCCGAACAAACAACGGGCAGAGTATCGTGATTTTTGAGGCTGTATAAATTACAGTTAGCGAGAACCTGTTAAAAACAAGCAAGCACCTAGTATTTACTTACAGCACAAACTAAGATGCAGCATATAAAAGTCGACATGAAATGACATTAACAACCTGTAATGTTTCATTTCTGAATGAAAAGGATATTCAAAGGAGGGTTGCAAAATATGCATTATGATATTATTTCTTAATATTTTCCTAGGTGAAGGGTGGAGCAAGATACTACATTACTTTGATTAAAAGACATTATAAAGACTTTTTCTTTTTGAAATATTGTGCACTGATCAATTGTAAAAATGCAGTAAAACAAAAAATAAAACAGTGAAATATTACTACAATTCAAAATAAGTTCTTTCTACTTGAATATCTTTTCAAATGTAATTTATTCCCATGACCAAAGCTGAATTTTCAGCATCATTCCTCCAGTCTTCAGTGTCACATGATTCAGTGTCACATGTCTCAGAAATCATTCTAATATGCTGATTTACCGCTTAAGAAACATTTCTCCTTATTCCAAATGTTGAAAACAATTGTGCTGCTTCCTATTTTCAGGATTCTCTGATGAACAAAGTTAAAAAGAACGGCATTTATTTGAAACAGAAATTATTTGTAACATTAAAAATGTCTTTACTGTCTTTACTTTTGATCAATTTAATGAGTGTCAATTAATGACACTGAACAGTAGTTTATATTAATAAAGTAAACTGTATTCATTTTTATTTCTGAAATGTCCTTTCTGAGCGAAGCCCCAGCAATTGCGCACACAAAACACACAACATATCTAAATCGTATTCTTGTTTTCTCTTCCCAATACCTTCCTGTCACTCTATGGTACATACGTGTCAAATAAAGTGCATCAAACGTCCAGAAATTCAATAAGGTGCACTATATCAGCTATAAAACATGTCCTATTGCGTTTCTGCACATCCCCGAAACAAACGCATCCAGAAGTAAACCCGCTCGACGGCACTAATGTGTGCACGTGTGCAGAAAAGCCATCCACTCCACAGATTAATAATTTAGTGCTGAGTGTCTTAAGCGTTCTTCTGAAGCACCCGAGACCCTCGTGCCCCAGAAAACAGGTGTCTGACTGCGAATCCCCACAAGCTGAGCGAGATGAATAGCGGGTCTGGTTTGGGTTGTGTAGTCAGCTGGATTGCGTTTTACCTCTTCGTCTGATAATGACGGGTGAAGATTTCTGGGCCACAGGGGTTAATGGCACGAAACAGAACCGAGTTGCTAATTACATGTTCCGAACTATTTATCAGATTCTCCATCTGCACAGCGCCACGACTCTCATTGTGCACGCTAAATTACTCCTCGGATTATCTTTGTAAAGCAAGTTTTCATAATTAGGGCCCTGCGTGGATGTTTTCTCTCTGCGAGCGCCAACAGACACCGAGAGGGAGAGAAAATTAGCTGACTGGTTAATTTGGGCCTGACATCTTAAACCAGCGACACAAAAGCATCTGCTCCTAGTCAAAACGTCCTAAAAGAAAGTGTACCGGATTCCTACCGAATTACCCAAATAGACCCCTACAACAAAGCTCAAAGATCAACTAAGATATTGTAGGAATAGCAGAACTTGTATTATATTGGACCAAAACAAAATGGACAGTTTAAGAGTTAGTTTAACCAAAAATCAAAATTATTGTTAAAAAAAAAAAAATCCACAAACAACCATAAAAGTAGTCCATAAGACTCCATAAGTGATATATTCACTTATGGATAAAATATTTCTTTAAAATGCCAGGAATTTTAAAATCCCAAAATGTTTAACCCTATTAAGCCTATTAAGACAGATTTCTAGAGCCTCTAAATGATCCAAACTTTGCTGAAAAACCTGTTGAACACAATCTACTCCATGCCTTCTGTCATCTGATTGATAGTTAAACTTTTTTAGCAAGTAAAAGCCTTTTAGTGTAATTATAAAAACGTCCACTTTCAGCTCGTGCTTTTTTGCTGTGCAATCTTTAGTGATTTTTATAAATTAAATCATATAGAATAACTTTTATATTGTTAGTAATCTTTCAAGATGAACACTTACGGGACTGAAGCAGGTTTACTTGATTATCCAGACAAGCATCAAATATGATTCATCAGGATTTTGAGGAAAGTTTATTTGTTCATCTCTCAGTCATCATTGTATTGCATTGCATTACAAGTTTCGAAACTACAGAGTGTGGCGACTGATATTGTATGCATTATACGGAAGTATTCTGCTACAATGTTAAAAAGATTCTCACTGATTTACATAAGCTATCAGAATTTCATCTTTTTTGATGATATAATTATCAGCATCTGCACCAATATTTGCTCACTTTGAGCCTCTTTCCCTTCATATTCTCAAATATGATACTCAACAAAAACACATGCAAACTTTTCTTTGTCTAACGGTTCAATAAACTGTTCTTTCTCAAAAAAAAAAAAAAGTTATTTTATTTTATTATTTGACCATTATTTCTTCTGTCAGGCTTTAAAGGGTTAATTTCCGTACGGTATCCTTAAGGTGCATTGTGCTTTATTAGTCCAACTGGCAGTGATTTACTCTTTGTTCGACTAGGGCCTCCTTTTCCACATGCTTGGCAAAAGTTTGCAAGCATTTTCCCATCTAAAGGTGAGCGCTGTGTGGCGTAACACTTCTCAGCGGGTGAAAAAGGCCGGAGCGCGTGCGAGGGATCGTCGACACCCCTCCGATATCAGACCCAGTGGTGCGGCCGACTCTATTAAGACACACACGCCGTCGGACGCGAGCCTCCTCGCAGTAAATTTTATTAAAATTACCTTCATTATAAGACTCTCTTCATTATAAAACCAAAAAGTGCTGCTGGTCTCCCAGGGCCTTTGGATTAATAAGGACAGCGATGTATTTTAAGCCGTAAACTCGACTTCTTACTGTCCTTAATCTCCTTTCCACTTCACAGGCCAAATTAACACCTCTCCCCGGCTCTGACGGGACCTCATTAGCTCACTTCCACTCCGAAAGAGAAAAGAACAGGAAAGAAGAAGAGAAGACGACGACGACGATGAAGAAGGAGGAGGAGGAGGAGGAGGGAGACGACCAATGACAGCCACCAGCTCGGGTATTAACCCTTTCACGCGACCGAACGCTTCGGGAATCTAGGTCGACACGTGTTTCTAATCAGCCGCCTGGTTAACGATAATTAGCAGGCGAGGCAGGAGGGGAGGAGAGGGAGGGACGCGCAGAAATGAAACAGAGAAAGAAAAGAGAAACCTGTCATGTCGCAAACACTTCAAAGCCAACGACTTCTCTTTTAACAGTGGCACGATAAGGGTCCAAGAACCACCGGGGACCTCGAGAAAGCGCAATGCTGGAAAAGGGAGGAGAACGAGGGCCGAAGAGACCTAAAACACACACACACACACGCTTCAGAGGTACTCAGAACACACAAACACACACTCCACCTACATAACGCTGCAAGCTCTCGTAGTTTACTCTCACTGTTAAACTTCTCCAGTGCAGTAAGTGGTCCCTGTGAAGTTTACCCATCATGCACCTCTCAGTCAGGGCTGCTCCAGATCTCCAAAATATAAAAATGCATAGGTTGTTCCAGTCATGCGAAAACACAATACAGTTAGTTAATTATTACACCTGTTCACCAGCTACATCTCTGCACAGCACACAAATAAAATAAAATAAAACAAAATAAATTTTTAAAAAATGTGCCCTTAGTATTTTTATTATATATTAATCATTTAAAAAAAAAAACAATAAAGGACTCATGCTATATTGTTAGTATATTGATCATCATGTGGTATAAACGTTCCTACACCATATAAATAAAGAAAACCCTTGATTTTCTCAGTTGTTCATGAACAGTTCATGAAGGTTTTTTTCAAGTTTTTTAAAAAAGATTTCATTCATAAAACTGCACAAAATATTTAAAAGTGGTTCACAGCTAGACAAAAAAATGAATACGATTAAATAAAAAAAAAAAATTTATATAAGTTCCAATGAGTTTTCCAGTTGTGATTAAAACAATTAAAAAAAAATCCTTTTAAAAAATGTTGCATAATTTCATTATGCTCATGAAATATTTTGAAGCAGTGCAAAAAAAATAAAGTGTAATAATAAATACATAAAAAGCTAACTTGTTTTTACTATAAACTTTATACTCACAATTTTTGTCTCTGTGATTTTAAAACTTCCTTGATATTTCCAGGATTTCCATTAACCACAGGAACCCTGATTGTAATTATTAATGCCCTTAATGCTATGGCTATTTACCGAATAGCACAGCAACAAATCTTATGGCTTAAATCAATGTAAAAGCCAGTTTGCAACTGATTTTACTTTCATGACACATTTCCAAGCAAAAACAAGATATCTAAAACAACAAATGCCAAGACTTTATCAACTGTGAATAGATCATATAAACATGCATATAGCAGGTTTAATGACACAGATATTTGAAGTTAACTCTATCGCCCCCTTGAGTAGTGAGGTTTGTTACCGCCACAGCCACGTTAAGTACATTCAGCAGGAACTCGCACTCACAATGAGCTCGACGCTCAAAAAATCTTAATGATATCCAATCGCTAGAGGCTACTGGAGACAGATCTGAGATGCATGTTAATATCAAACATGAGCGGGGATCTGTTGCGACTGACAACTTGTGATTGGACGATAAAGGGATAGTTCAACCAAAAATGAAAATTTTGTCATCATTTTCTCATTCTCAAGTTGTTCCAAACCTGTATGACTTTCTTTCTTCCATTCAACACAGAAGATGATATTTTAAAGAAATCATCTGTGCTCAACAGAAGAAAGAAACTCAATGATGGCTCATTTTTGGGTAAACTATCCCTTTAATATCAGGCCCAAAACACTTTTCCGTGAAAATGCCAATGCATTTGCTCACAACACAACATCGTGTGGCCAGCTGGACTCAGTGACAGCAGCGAATCACTCCTGATGAGACGGGAAACCTGTGCTATCATTTCAGTATGCCTGAGCTCTCTGGACCACAGACGAGGATCGCAAATATGATTTATTATCTGCTGTTTAATGGCTCGAGTACTGGATTTGAGAGGAGATCAGATGACTTTCTCGACAGGAGCATGTCAGGGAAGGAACGGGGAGTGCACCATTACAACAGCATGACAGAGAGAGTGAGAGAGGCCTCCAGTACTCCTGCGTCTTAATGGAGGAGAGATGCTACTTAAGTCTGACGGGAAAATGATACCAGTCAATACAGCGAAGGGTGGGGGATGGAGCACGGATACGGATGACATGATGCTGAGAGAGTTTTGATCCCTGGGAAAGGCAGCAAACTGCTACAGAAAACATACAGAAACGATGACGGATGCCGAAATGCAATCAAATGACTTGGATGTTATTTCATGTATTATTTCTCCAAATCTCTCCAGCATGAGCAGACACGAGAGCAGCATTGTTTCTGAGGTAGATACAATGGTATCTCCATTAAACGGGGAGTGTTGACTGACCTGAGTTTGGAAACTCTTGAGGACGGGGGAAACCATCTCCAACACCTCCTAAACACAGAGAAACAGAGACAACACTGATGAATCCCACAAAACCCCATCAGAAACATGTTTTTTTTTAAAAACTTTTTATTTTGCTTGAAAACAATAAAGCCTATTTTTGAGGTCAGTAAGATTTTTTTTGCATTGTTGTGCATTATTTTCAAATGACAATTTTTGGGAGGAAAAAAAAGGGGAACTGGCATAATAATAATTATAAAGTCACAATACAAAAGATTCAAATTATCATACAATAGGTTATATTTTATTTATGCTAAATATATTTAAATATAATTTTTAAAGAACGACCTAGATATTTTTTTTATAAGATCCACCACAAATGTTATTGAGTCAAATAACATTTCACAGTTAAGAAAATGGAAACAAAATAAATAAAAATCTAAAACTGAAAAACATTTTATGCTTAAAAGATTAATGAAAAATCTGTCATACATAAAAATATATATCAAAATAAATAAATAAATAAATATTACTTGAAGTAAAATAAACAATAACTGAAATGAAATACAAAAACTAAACTCTATTGACTAAACTAAAACTTTAAAAAACTATATAAACTAAAATAATAAAAACAAAATAATAAAAATGACAAAGACAACAAATACATATAAAAATAGCAATAAATATAAAGTAAAATATAAAAATAAAATCTAATTCAAAATATTACCAAAAACTACTGTATAATAGTATATCAATACACTAAAATAACATTGGTGTACAGCTTCAGTTGTCTATGGGTCAAATCATTTCACCAGGACCTTGAACAACATACATGTTAACAATGAGACTAGTATGACAGAGACACTTACTGACTTTGTCACTGCAGACTTGCACGCAATATTTCAAGAGAAAACTCACACTGAATCACACTTGTAATACATAACCAGAAGTTCATCCACCTAAAACAGTACTGAAAGGGATGACAACAATCCAAGTACTTTAACAAATGTATGAGTTTTAAACCACTGTTTTCACCCAGAATTCCATTGTATGTGCATTAGTACTGTAAATCCAAATTTAAAAAAAAGACTGCCTGTGGTAATCAACAGTACGCCACATTTGTTGTTATTGTTAGATGTTGTATTGAACCGAGAACCTTTGGTTGAAGACAATAACAACTTCTCCATTAACACAAATAACTCATCCGATTCTCCTGTCAATCCATTACTGACGCTTTGTTTATGTTCAATTACGCCACAATCTTTAACGATATGGCTAGCACGAAGCCCATTCGCTCTAGACGTTTGCTAATCTTGTAAATTCTGATTGTCACTGATGACATTTGTGTCAAGTGGTGAGCAAACGAGGCGTCGGGCTTCTGAGTCGAGAGGTCTGACGCCGGATCGTGTCGAAGCTTCAAACGCAGCCTCGGAAAAAAGGAAGGCCGCTAACGAGGAAAAATGTAAAATGTCAAAGCGTGTATAATGAGAGATGCGTGACAAGCATTCCCCGCGTCGTCACCTTTACCTGAAGAGGAATCGGAGGCACAGCTCCGGATTAGAGTGACGGGAATTTAAACGGAGAGGGACTTGAACTTAAAGACGCTCGGCGGAGGATTTTCCTCCACGGGAACGAGCGGCTCATTTTCTGAGAGGTTTTTTTGCTGAAGGTTCTGGAAGATTAAATGCTGATGTCTGCCTGTTCTGGGCTGGATGTGACAAGTAACGTCAATAAACAGCAGATACTCTGTGTTCCACTATTAGTGCTGATACTGGAGGGACGGATGGGTTTGTATGTCTTCAGTGAAACAGACGCACAGAGTGACAGTGTGACAGAGATAGAACTATTCTGAGGTTTATGAAACTAGAGAAACTAGATACAAGCTGGGGAGTATTGGCTAGAAATGGCTCATACTGGAAGAGGAGAAGTGAGGGGTGAAAAAAATGGGAGGGGTGGAGAAGACAAGGGAGGAGACTAAATGTCAAGAGGGGCGGGGCAGAAAGTGAAAAAGGTGGAGACAACAGTAGAGAAACTGAGAGGCAAAGGCCCTTCTGATAGATGCTGTAGTTGGTTTCAAAAAGCATCTAGCCTTATTGATGGCTTTTCAAAAAATGTATAAACCGTTAGCTGTGCATTCTGAGAAAAAAAGGATTTATGAGCAAAAGTCTGAAGTTGGTATGATTTTTAATGTTCCTGAAAGGCTTTTATGTTCACCAAAGCTAATTTATTTGTTTAAAAATAATGTGAAATACTGCAATTTAAAATAGCTGTTTTCTGTGTGAATATATATTCAAATGTAATTTATTCCTGTGACGTAATGCTGAATTTTCAGCATCATTACTCCAGATCCTTCAGAAATCATTCTAATGTGCTCATTTGCTGCTCAAGAAACACTTCTGATTATTATCATTGTTGAAAACAGTTGTGCTGCTTCATATTTTATGGAAACTGCTATACTTTTTTCAGGTTATTTGATGAATAGAAAGTTCAAAGGAAAGCATTTATTTGAAATAGAAATCTTTTGTAACACTATAAATGTCTTTACTGCCATTTTTGATAAATTTAATGCATCCTTTGCTGAATAAAATATTAATTCTTAAAAAAAAAAAACTTACTGACCTTAAATCGTTTAAACAGTAGTTTATATCATTAAGAACATTTTATTATATTATAGTAAATAATCTTAAAAGAGTGAATGCATTTTTTTTGTAAATTATGTTACATAGTCAGAAATAAATGTAAATAACATGTAAAAAAAATTAAATATGTAAATAAATGTATTTACACAACATACAAAAGTGCCAAAATCAGCCAGTCAGTTTTGTCATGATGTGATTTTCCAGCTGTTCTAGAATAATTAGTCACATGGCATTTACGGATCAGCTGATTGGCTCGAGAAGTTCTGAAATATGAGAAGGGGAGGAGTTCAGAGAAGAGAAGACAGACAGAAAATGAGAGGAGGAGCAAACAAACAGAAGCACATATGAGGGTCAGACAAAAAAAAAAAAAAAAAAAAGCTAAGTACTTGAACCCAAACTTGGTTGCCATCTCAGGTAAGGTCAAGAA
>JAUZSZ010000437.1:1231151-1243120 GCA_034780575.1 Labeobarbus marequensis
TGTGACATTCTGTAGTTTTGTCTCATATTCATCTTTTAATCATATTTGTAAATGTCTTGACTCCACAGCCAACAGAGGAGCAATTTTGTCTTTACTGTTCCAATACTTTTGGAGGGCACTGTATATATCAAAACAACTGTGATTTATTATAAAGAATACATACAATCACACCTGTAAAACAAAAATGTTCCACAAAAATACATTTATAAGATTCAACATTATAAACATAATAATTAGGTCTAGTGTTGAATATAAGACAAGACATATGGCAGGCAAAAATGAAGAAAAGTTCATTCTGATAAACATTTGCTGCAGATTTTGATTTTGAATACAAACACTTCATCTAATGAATGACATTCACATTTGAAGGAATGATTTAAGTGAACAAATGACAAAAAAAACAAAACATAGACACAGGCATCATGTAAAATGCAAAAGCGTAGAATTTAGTAGGGACTATTAAATGTCTGTGATCTGCCGTTATGTCCCCACCAATGCCAAAACCAAACCTTGATCAAATAATGATTACAGTAGAGTAGCAATTTAGTAAGATAGTCTGATGTTTATTCAGTAACCATTTTGAAAGACAGTCAAGAATTTCTACATTTCTGAAAATTATTCAAATCGTTCGCTCGTCTTTTTGAGCATTTCATTAAGTGGCTCAAACGAGTCTTTTATTCAAGAAATAAATTAGACTGGCAGCTCCGTAGGCCTATGGTTTGGCTTCACTACAAAATTGCTCATAAGAGTCAATTAGTTCAAGAAGCAGGCTGGTCATGCTATATTTGTTTATTTTATTTTTTCAATGCAAGAAACAGCTTTTAAGAGTCATGTATTTGAGAACAGAATGACATTTGTCACTAAAAAGAACGAGTCATTTATTTAGGAATCTGGTTACACTGGTGCTATATGTTTTTGACTCACTATAAAGAACTGGCTCATACGAGTCATTTATTTGTGAATTATACAACACTGATCACATTGTGTGTTGTTCTCACATGTTTAATGGAAACACAAGTCAATTGAAAGACTTACTGCCATTACTGGTAAGTGCAGACATTCAATTCAGCCTGCCAACTCACATTCAGTGGCACTGAAGCCAAGCTGCGCAGAAAACACGAGGAAAGAGACCTCTAACATTAATCTTTACTGCCACCTACTGCCAGAGTAATTTACTTACAAGGCCTCCGATACTTATGTTATAAACACAACCCTGAACCTCAAAAGCAGTCAAGGCACATTTTTACACAAAATTCTGCTGAAGTGAATCATTACAGTCTATACAAACACAAATTCCTATAACCTCAATCATCCACTGCTTAAGCCACAACAGTTCACGGCCTTTCATAGATGTGCAAAGTTACAGGTCAACAAGTTTTTATGCAGCAAGAAGAATGACCTAGATTTCTACAGTGCTTTGACTAGGCTTTTTCTTTCTCTCTATCTATCAAAAGACTGACATAGAAACAAGCTTGACATAACTGAATCAAGAAACAACATATTAGACTGCCTTTACATCAGGGAGAGGAGAAACTAAAGCTGCATTTCCAGTTAAAATACCAGTGCTTGCAAGTGCATTGATAGTGTGAATGTTTTAGCAAAGTGAGAAAGCGAAGGCATAATTTCTAATATATTCAGTGACTATAACTTTATATTTAGATATTTTATATTCCATGCCACATCAGCAGCAGTTAAACAAACTACAGTATTTTTTTTTATTCTATACAAGACATTTAGGATTAACAAAAAAACAAATCCAAAATATATTCAGGTAACTTTTTTTAACTGATCAGTTATTTTCTGTGAACGTGCGAGACTTCTGATTCATTGGTCACTATTAAATAACTAGAATAACAACAAAGTGCAATAAACAGTAAAACTATTTCCACTACAAACAGCTTTTATGTTTATGATAATAAGTTAAAATAATATTATAACGAAATTTGCTATATTTACTTATATACATATTCAAGTTAAAAATGCCCGCGCTGCTCTTATGTAAGAAAATAATGTTAATAACAGTCGAGTTTGTCATGTAGCTGAGAAATCTTGTTTGTCCAAAACGTACTGCGCGAGTACGACCATTAGATGGCGACAAATCCTTACATAATTCATAGAGGGTTTCATTACATACCATAACAACTCCAATTGAAATAGATGGAGTAATGAACCACCACACTAAGAGTTTCCAACAGATAACCAAATTATCACTCAGCACAGCTTTAATTCCTTCAAGAATTAAATGCAAGTAAATAACGTTAAAAATCAACATCAGAGTCAGTGATGATCTAGTGTATGTATTTGAACAATCTGTGGTTCAGCCAAGTTCAGCTAACACGTGCTGAGATCTTCAAAAGCTGGCCTTTAACCAGAAGTTTGTAAGTCCATGTTCTTGGACTGTGTCCCGATGTGACTGAAACCACAAGCTGTTTCAGAGTAAAGCTCTTGGCACATGCATTGTATCCTTAATCACACATCTGTGTTAAACTGTATAAAAATTTGAAAACAAAATTGAACTATTTTAATTAGAACCTATTTGCATTTCACCAAGTAAGGAGCTGCGATATCAAGACAACATCAAAACAAACAGAAATAGACACGGGCCAAGCTCATTTTACATCTGCATCACTACAAAAATACAAATATAGTAAACCACTTATTAATATGACGATATATAGGATACATAATATTTGTGAAATATGCTTTACCTTTGAAATTTTGTATAAACTCACCACGTGTCAAGGTCCAAGGATAGGTGAATACATATATTCGTTTTTTTTTACTTGGTGGCTACATTCTGACATTTTTAGTCATTAAATTTGATACAAAATTGTACACGTATTTTATTATAAAGTATAACCAGGTTCAATTTGTACGTCCTATTTTATAAATGAACTCTGCGGCCTATGTGCTTCAACAAGTCTCTTTCATTGGTCTCCATTAAAGTGTTTTTTTTTAACACTCGTTAAAGGTACAGAGGTTGCGTAACGGCGTCTGACGTCAAAGCAGTCACAAGACTTCAGTCGCGTCGCGGCCTTCGGCAGCAGTTCACGAACAGACGCGCGAGCGGAGCGCGCAGCGATGGGGCTCAGCGCGAGAAGAAAGAGTTTCATAAAAGCCGGATCGACTCGGATGTTCTGAATCGCATCGGATCGATCGATCGCTATGGAGAGCTGATCCGTAAAGACAGCGAGAATTTGAACGTCGACGCTGTTGTAACGTCGCTGATTGACATTGTGGATGCGCTTGTTGTGACATCTCTAGACTTCATCTCGAGCCGCGGATCTGTTGTTAGTGGTCTCACTAACCCAAACTACCCCTGCAGCGGAGTCCGGGGGTGATGCTGTCCGTACTCTCGTACGGTAGACTGGTGGCCCGAGCGGTCATCGGCGGACTCTCTCAAACCGACAGCCGCGATTACAGCCTGGTGTCCGCCAGCTTCGGCTTCGGGAAAGATTTTCGGAAAGGGATTTTGAAGAAAGGGATGTGTTATGGAGACGACGCGTGCTTCATAGCCCGACACAGGTCTGCTGATGTGCTAGGTATGTAATGATTAAAACGATTGAAGGCTCTTTATGATACATGCAAAGATATGTTGTTTTTGGGAGAACTGGTTTGGTCGAGTATCATCGTGGTTGAATCGCTTCTGACGTCACAACTGTCGCACGTCGGTGGTCTGTAGGTGCATCAACAAAAGCCTTTATAGCCATCATACTGTATATATGTCAGTTATTAGCATAAACCTGTTTAGTCTTACTTTAACCTTCATTTCTCTTTAAAGTATTTTATTATAAGGCAAAAAATTAATTATGCATTTTCATAAAACATATTACACTATAAACCTTCAGTTTTATAGCGGCTATATTTA
The DNA here is from genome assembly GCA_034780575.1 of Labeobarbus marequensis. Lineage (NCBI taxonomy): Eukaryota > Metazoa > Chordata > Actinopteri > Cypriniformes > Cyprinidae > Labeobarbus > Labeobarbus marequensis. Next base: position 1,235,020 of record JAUZSZ010000437.1, read on the forward strand.
TCATATTTATTAATGTTACTATAAATAATGGTGCACAATATTTAAAAAAAATCAGTTCTTTTAGAATTTTGTTACATTTTGTAACAGTTACGTCAGACGGGCCTTTACGAACGTTCTGAATCGAATTTTAAATCAACATATCATTTCTCATTGTGAAGTCAGTAGCGTTAAGAACGACGCATTCCATAAACCTACTGAAATTACCCAGTCCTTTAATTCCAAAGATTGTCATTCGAGTGTTGTCAATTTATTTTATTATTTAGGTGCTCCCACTTTTTATTGAAAATCGCAGCATCTGCTTTCCTCTAATATGAATGTTTAGCTTCTTTATTTTCCCCTTTGATATTTTTGTATTTTATTCTCTTTTTTGTTGTTGTTGTTAAAATTTATTTAAATTTATTAAACTTGTGTTAATGCTTGTTGCCTTCGAAAATGTGTTTACATTTATTACTGCTATCCAAAATGAATCCAGAATTGCTGCAGCTGTCAGCAAACAATAACAGAGTATAAAAGGAGTGGGAGTCTGTTTCTACTGTTTAGTACTCAACGTGACTGGAGGGTCTGAACTGTTTTAGCTACTGTTAATAAAGCACTACACCGTACATTCTGTACTGCGATACGGAGGGTTATGAGCACAAAGTGAGAGAAGATATTTAAAAAGGATCATGTGTTAAGCTACACAATCTAAGTGTGACACCTCAAAGTGGTTTGTATTTTAAAATGTAAACATGGGTAGCAGTGAAAGTAGTTCATTTGAGAGAGCTGCTGGAATTTGCAGTGATATCATTTATAATACTATTCCATAACCTAATAGTTACATCCTGTTACATCATAACATTGTTTGTAACCTGAGAATGTGAACTGTTAGGGTTATCAAGAGTGCACATTAGTTTATATGTAACACAAAACCCACTATCTAGTTAGAAGGAAGTCCGTCGGAAAGATGTGGGTGCAAAACAAAGATGAACATTGAAGACCACAAACCAGGGTTTCAGTCTTCTTTGTCTTGAGTAATGGACGTGCTTTACGATGCAGAGCTTCAAAGAAAGAAACTCTTTTAGTTCATGCTTCATTTGGGAATAAATTTGTTAAATATATTCTTAGATGGCTTTTTTTAGTAGTCTTCAAAGTTGATTAGTCCTTGTACCTGTTTTGTCTGTCGTTTAACCCGCTCATAAGAAGTACGCCTACAAATTCAAACGGAAACATGTTAGCAGGTCTCTTAACGTCTGCCAAGGCCTACTTGGACAGCCAAATCCTCTTCTGCTGCTCAAACACATGGGCAGGGTTCTGTCATGGCCTCTAGTCTTTGAAATGGCAGTAAGAAGCAAGAACTGAGGCTTTTGTGCAACTTTAAGCCAAAAAATCTAGTTGTGGAAATCCCAGAGGTGCTTTTAGAGTGGATGCAGGTCGATGTGAGGGAACTTGCCTTGTATGGTCACAAACGAGGGTTCCTGCTCATTGTCTGTCAGAAGAGAAGCTGGGAGGGCTTTGTAAGGAAAATTCTCTTTCTGGTGGACAGATTTGGATATGCACATGACATCTGTGGAGTGTAGGCCGTAAACATTTACTTTCTCAATATTCAAGACTGGTGCATCTTGCAGATCATTTCATTTGCTTTAGTTTCCAGTGGCTGAATGAGTATATTATGCCTAAAAAAATACAATCTTATGATGGCAAATGGGTACAAAATTGCAATTTAAATTAAAAATTGAAATGAAATTAAACTTTATGAACATTGCAAGTCAAAATAGTGAACAGATACCTGATTGATTTCCATTGTTGATTTATCAGTCTACCACTAAACATAACTATATGCATGTATGTATAATGGCTTATTAATGCTGTTAAAAATTGGTGGGAATCCTTCAAAGTCAAATTCCATTTTGTGGGTAAACAGGTTTTCCCTTCAGAAAGTTGGGTACAGATACAGTCATTTTTACCTCTTGCTTACCTCAAAATCTTACTAAATAATTCAGTCTGATCTAGATTTAGTTGGTCAAAATCATATAATCACAGTAGAAATGTTTTTTTTTTATGGTAGCACTATGTGTCACAACATTATTTAATTTAATTACTCACTGAAAGAAGTCTCTTCTGCTCACCAAAGCTGCATTTATTTGATTAAAAATTCAGTATAAAAAAACAGTAATTGTGAAATATTATTATTGTATATTTCTATTGTAATATTTTGTCAAATGTAATCCTGTGAAACAAAACAGAATTTTCAGCATCATTATTCCAGTTTTAACCTTGAACGCATTTATTTGAAATATAAATCTTGTAACATTCTAAATGTCTTTACTTTTAATCAATTTAATGAATCCTTGCTGAATAAAAGTATTCATTTCTTTCTATGATCAGTCTGTAAAATACTAGTGACATTCAAAACAGATGCAAAATAGCTGATATTTTTGCAGTTGAATCATTTAGAAAATGCTGCTCTCTAATGGTTTTGGTCCTAACTGTGTGTCTTTTCTATGACCTATAGGTGTGGCTGATGGAGTAGGTGGCTGGCGTGACTATGGGGTCGATCCCTCTCAGTTCTCTGGGACGCTCATGAGGACGTGTGAGAGGCTGGTCAAAGAAGGACGATTTGTACCAAGCAACCCAGTGGGAATCCTAACCACCAGCTATTATGAGCTACTTCAGAACAAAGTACCGCTATTAGGTGAGCACATTCATCTTTACATTATGGATTATGTAGTGAATTCATTTCAAGCTACAAAATGGAAGTGTGCAGTATGCTGTACAATGGAAGTACAGTGCTGTACAATGGACATTTCAAATTAAATGCAGCACAGAAAAAGCATTTGCATTTTAATGTATCTTTTTAGATTTATTTCTCATATTTTCTGTTTTCGGGCACACTTTATATTAGGTGGCCTTAACTACTATGAACTTATTTCTTGATGTAAGTACAATGTACTTATTGTGGTCATATTGTACACTTTTGCTGCTATTGATGTTGGATATGGGTAAGGTTAGGGACTGGTTTGGTGGTATGTAAAAACATGCATGTACACAATAAGTGCATTGTATCAAATGATTAATTCAAGTGTAAGTACATAGTAGTTAAGGCCACTTAATATAAAGTGGGACCCTGTTTTCTAAAGAAAACTGTAAAGAGATTAGATCATAATGTGTTTAAGGCTGTTGGGATTGCAGCATTATGCTCTGGCTTCAATTAAGGTGCGGTCGCGCAATTTGGTGTTCCGTTCACTTCCATTAAAATGCTTGCGTAAACAAGAGCATGCATCATGTTTTCACTACAAAACAAAGTTCAGTTGTGTATCAATTGAAGTTCAAATAATTTTGCAAACTTAAAATTTCTCTCTTTAATCATTACTTTTGCAACACTTCACAAACTGTGATTTACTTTAGCATTAGACTATCATTCCCGCTTAAGGTGTTCACGTGCAATGGCAGCTTATTTTACTCTGCTTGCACAGACATGCAAGACCGTACACACGGATATGCCATAAAACTGCAGAATGGATGTTAATTTCTGGGACAGTCAAGAGTAAAGTTTTAATTTTCCTGACTTGAGAGGGAAATGGTTTTTGGGAAGGGCCTTGGCTCATTTTTCTCAGGATGAGATCAAAGCCATAACTAAAATATAATGGACAGAAATGAGTCATTGTACAGCGTGCTGCTCTCAAAAACATGCTGTGGGCTGGATGAGTCACAAACAGAGTGTACTGGGTCACAAGATTGGATTTTGGTAAATCTGCACAGATTCAAAGCTAAATGACAGTTTTTGTGCTTTGGCCTGTTTAAAGGGATGTTCCAGGTTTGATATAACACTCTTAAAAATAAAGGTCCTTTATTGGCATCAATGGTTCCATGAAAAGCATTTAACATTTATAGAACCTTATATTCCTTTTGTTTTGTTTTGTTTTGTTTTTGTTTTTTTTACAACATTCCGTTACATTTTTCATAGTGTAAAAGTGTTCTTTAAATTATTCGAATGTTATTCACACTAAGAAAATGGCTTTTTTAAGAACTGATCATTGAAAGGTTCTTTGGGGAGCCCAAAATAGTTCTTCTATGGCATTGCTGTGAAAACCACCTTTTGGAGTGAAGTTAAAACTCCAAAAAAAATATAATCTCTGTTCTGTTCATTCTAACTCAACGAGCATATTCTCTTCCTGAAGTTCTAGTTAATGTTATCACATTGGACTAAATCTTACTCATTTTGCTCATACAGGGTATAACAACTTCCCCAAAATGAGGAGAAATTTTGTAATATTTTTCCCCCACCTTGTTATAAACAGTTAAACATGACTGAATATCCACCAAATACAGTCTTCCCAGTAACCATTTGTTTAGTTTCTTTCAGGTTAGGCACTTTAAGAAATTGTTTCCACACTTTCCCAACCGTCCTCTTGAATGCCCTCTTGATCATTTTCTCACTTTAGGTGCAGGCCAGAAGCATCTAATTTCAGTTATTTACAATTTGACAAGTGCACTTAATGAAGACCCCAATGTTTCTCTTAGAGAACCTTGGGAGCATGACCTAGGTTTCTCTATTACTGATGATGAATGGGGAGACATTTTAAATCTTGTTCACTCCTCTTCTATATGTGCCAGACTTGGCCTATTGCAGTGTAAAGTGCTCTACAGAGCTCATTTAACAAATGCCAAACTAGCAAAAAAAATTCCAGATAGGAGTGATGTTTGTCATCACTGCAAGCAATCTCCTGCCAACCATCTCCACATGTTCTGGAGTCGCCCTCGGCTGACAGACTTTTGGTCCAATGTATTTGATACACTTAATAATGCTCTTAACATAGACTTAGACCCTAACCCCTTGACAGTCCTTTTTGGCATTTCCTCGAGACCCGATTTAACCATCTCATCCCGCCAGGTCATTGCCTTTACTACTGTTTTAGCTAGACGAGCTATTCTCCTTAAATGGAAACATGTCATCCCCCCATCGCATGATATGTGGATCCGAGAAATCTTTTGCTGTATAAAACTTGAGAAGTTAAGATTCTCGCTTTCAGGATCTCTCAAATCTTTTCATAAGACCTGGAAACCTTTTTTAGATCACATCAAAGGCCTACTATGTTCTCCTGATACCAGCACTAATACACATTAATTAATTCTAATGGAAGGAGGGAAGATTGAATCCTGAGAGAGAAATTTTCATTTATTTTTATGTATTTGTTTATCTTTATTTGTTTATTTAATATATTATTTATTTATTTATTTGTTTACATTTATTTTTAGTATGTTTTTGGTTTCTTGGTTTTACATTCTAATGTCTTTTGGGGGGAGGGCTCTGAGTGGGTTTGTATTGAGACAATCTGTAATTTTTTATTTTTCACTGAATACATTATGTATGGTCTTGTTAAAATACCAATAAAAAAATAAATAAATAAAATCACGGGGTGATCAAATACTTACTGACCTCAATGTATATATATGCCATTTATGACAGAATAGTCCCACAATTTATCTTTTATTTTCTCCTCATGGGTCTCACCACAATGATTCAAAACGGACACATTTCAAGTGATACAGGAAAAAGACAAGGAAAACTTAAATGAACATCAGAAAAGCAACGCGCACATTTCTGGTTAAAAATTAAAGGCAATCAACTGACACTTAAAACGGGAAGCATCGCCATTCAAATCAGCAGTAAGAGTCAAAGCTCTTAAAAAAGCAAAGCAGTTTAGTAAATGCAGGCAACCTCTTTATTCTTCACTGTGCTGTCTTGACATTGCAATATGGTAGTGCATTGTCTTGATGCGTACATCTGAAAAAAAAAAATTATATATATATATATAAAATTATTTTTTTGCTTTATTTTCTTGCCCCCCTGACTCGAGAGTCAAATATCACCCATGTATACAATCATTTATGTTACAATTTATATATATATATATATATATATTTATATTTATATATATGTGTATTTTTTATTCTCATCTTATTTTTATTATCTGTGTGTCATTGCTATCTCTGTGAACTGGAAGCTTATGGCACTAAAACAAATGTGTGCACAATTGATTCTGATTTCTGATTCTGATTTTGATGAACTCCTTGTTCACGGAATCCAAAAAGAATGGAACCACAATGTCAAAAAACAAAAGAAGATGGACAAGTGCAGACGGAGGCAGAATGAAGATGGAACATCAGAAGATCGTCTTTAAAATACGAGAAATAATTAGACTCCTTAGGAAACAGGTGAATGTAATTAAAGGGGTCATATGACGTTGCTAAAAATAACATTATTTTGTGTATTTGGTGTAATGCAATGTGTTTATGTGGATTAAGGTTCAAAAACACATTATTTTCCACATACTGTACATTATTGCTTATTGCTCATTATTGTGCCAATTTTTACAAAGCTCATCGTTCTAAGAAGCGAGGCGTGCTCTGATTGGCCAGCTATCCAGTGCGTTGTGATTGGCCGAATACCTCAAGCGCAAGACAGAAATGTTATGCCCCTCACCATATTGTGATGGCGTTTCATGGCACGACAATACAAAAGCAGTGAAACCCATTATAAACGAGGCATTTGTTGCGTCCAGTGGGGACATAATTACTGATTATAATGACTTAGACTGTCTTTTTATGCATCGTTGCGTACTTCTGCCTTCTTTCTTTGCGTATACGTTTGGGCGGTGGTTTGCAAGTTTCCACACACCGTGATGTAGATGTGGGGGTGTGTGTTTCTCTTTGGTTTTGAGACTTTATGCTGCCTTCACGTGCTATCGGACATTTCCTATTTCCCACTTAGGAATAATAATATAATAATAATAATTCATTACAATAATAATAATAATTCATTACATTTATATAGTGCTTTTCTGCTTTCCTAAGCACTCAAAGCGCTCTACATTGTGAGGGGGGGGGGTATCTCCTCGTCCACCACCAGTGCGCAGCATCCACCTGGATGAAGTCGTGATTATGAAGTCGTGATTACGAGCTTGTCGTATTCAAGCGCTTTAATGTCAGAAAGAATAAAAAGTAGCATCCCATTGGTTGACAAACATTCACCGCGCTATACATGCAGTTTGCTGACAGTTCTGGAATTCCGATCAAATACATGCTTATTTCACTATTTATAAAACATACAATATGCTTCGAATGATTGTTCATATCTAGCCACTAATTTGGCGACAAGACAAAGGGGTGTATTTGTTGTGAGAACAACATTGATGGCAGCAATGGTTGTCCCCTCCACCATGTTTAAAGTTTATGACCTGCCCAACTCAGAAACTCGGGTATCAAAATTAAATATGACCTAAGAGGGCGTTCACGTCCAATTTCCGACTAGGAAACTCATATTTACGATAATTCTGATAGCATGTGAAGACAGCATTAGTCTTTGCAACTTCGGGGATCTTATCTATGCACAAACAGCTTGTAACAATCCAAAGAGAAAGGAAAACTTGAAATAGCATCATATGACCCCTTTAAGAAAATGATGAGATTGTTAAAGGAACTTATTCTTTTGAGTCATTTTCATTTTGAATTAGAATCTTTTACAAAAGATTTAAAAACTTTAAGAATACAGAATTCTGCTCTAACATCCAAAAAGTGTTAGATACAGTTTGAGCATACACCCTGTCAGAAATAAAAACAGGTTTTGATCAGCTTATAGTTGACAACAGTTAAAACTGCCATGTATATGTATCTTGTTTATGTTGTACAACGGCTTTGTAAGGAGATGCATTTGGCAATATACTGTTGCGAAATGGAATTTCTTGCTAACTGTTATTTTGTTTTAATCTGTTTTACAACAGTTTTGTAAGGAAATGCATTTGGTAATATATTGTTGTGAAATTAAACTTCTTGCTAACTGTTATTTTATGTTTTTATTTGAAGAAGCGTCTGCTTTATGAAGATGTGTTTGCCTGGCCTATGCTTTTGAGTGGTTGCAATGGTTTAGATTAAAGTTGAGATAGACTCGCTTGCTTCTTTGAGAGATGTAGAAATTGATACTATGAGCCTCTGTAACTGGGTTAAAAGTCATATATCCTGGACATGGGTAGCCATAGCAACCAAGTCTCTGCTTACATAGAGAGTTATGTGTGTTCACTATGATAGACAAATATGGAAGATTTAAAGGAGGAGACTTGTTGCA
>JAUZSZ010000437.1:1442686-1453330 GCA_034780575.1 Labeobarbus marequensis
AGCGTGAACTACGTCACTGGCCAGGAACCGGTTCTTAAACCCAAAGTGTACGGCGAATGTCTGCACACGGATGTCTTTCATACTAAAAAAAAAAAAAAACTAAGTGAAGAATTGAACACGACAGATACTGACTACTGCAATAGCAATCTTTCATTTGACACACTCTCACCTGAATTTATTGGCAGATTCCTCGATGACTTCATGCAGGTTCTCTTTAATTGTCATATCCATAGAGTTAAACTTCTGCCGCACCTGCTTGAGTGGGAGACTGGGGGAAAAACAATTATTAAAAAGATATTTTCATCCCCAAAATCTGATAGGAAGAACCAATTAATAAAACAGACATAATAAAATTTTACTGAGCATTAAAGGAATAGTTCACCCAAAATTAAAACTTCCTGAAAATGTACACACCCTCAGGCCGTCCAAAGATGTAGATGAGTTTGTTTGTTGAAATGTAGCATTCCATCACTTGCTCAGCAATGGATCCTCTGCAAGTGAATGGTTGCCGTCAGAATGAGAGCTCCAACAGAAGATAAAAACATCACAATAATCCACACCACTCTAGTCCATCAATTAACATCTTGTGGGTTTTTGTAAGAAACAAATCCATCAAGGTGTTTTAACATCAAACCTCTTCTTCAGGCTAAAATACAAGTCCGTAATCCATAACATCACTTCCACAAGTGAAAAAGTCCATCCCCTGCTGTCCTTTCACATCAAAATCCACCCATATATTTGTTTAGAATTTGATTTGGACTGTTTTCGCTTATATGTGGTGCTTGATCTGTGCATATTTCTCTCCTGACTCAGATGAGACCACTTTTTCACTGGAGAAAGCAATATTATGGCTAGGAGGACGTTTATTTTAGCTGGAAGAATGGATTTGTTTCTTACCAACACACACATCCACACACAGTTTTTCACTTCACAAGATGTAAATTGATGGACTGGAGTGGTGTAGATTATTGTGATGTTTTTATCAGCCCCCATTCACTGCAGAGGATCCATTGGTGAGTAAATGATGTAATGCTACATTTCTCCAAAACTTTTCAGATGAAGAAACAACTCATCTACATCTTGGATGGCTTGAGGGTGAGAATTTTCAGAAATTTTAATTTTTAGGATGAACTGTTCCTTTAGAACAAATCATTGGCACACATCAACGTTAATGAACTTGCTGAATAAACTACTGAAGGATCCTTAGATGCTCACGTGCAAATTGTATGCGTTTGTTTTTAATTTTCATATTCATTTATAATAATTTATTCACATAATCATTTTAGAATCATTAGTCATTTACATGACTAATTTACATGATTTATTTCATGTAGTTACTTGAGGCTAGGAAACATTTTTCCATGATTAACCAGGAATAAACATGCCATACATCTGATAAAATTACAGTAATGCATAGCTTCTTACTTTAGCAGAAACACCAAAACTGTTCACACCATTAACACATGAACCCAAGTATTTTTGTACAAATTAAGAGCAAGAAGAATAAGATCAGTCCACTCACCCCATGTCTGCTAGGAACTCTTGGAGTTTCTTCTGTCCGTTGATGGACCAGAGTTTAAAGCTGCAGGAGGTGTAACAGGAGTTGCAGATGCTCTCGTACAGAGACCAGTGCTGATATAACACCAACCTCAGACTGACACGCGGGGTCAAGGGTCAAACACACTCATTACACACACAGCTCATCATCATGCATGTTCAGAATAACATGCTACTTATTTTTTATGCAGCATGCATAATGTGTATTGTGCACATTATCTTTATGCATGAAACACCCTCATTTTCTAGAGCACAAAACACACTTATGCAAAAGTTGAGACATTTTTACACAAAAAAATATCCATATTAATTTCCAAGATGCGCGATATTCGCTGAAATTCACTATAATGAAGTCATGAAAATAATGTAGCATGCTGTTTTTAAACAGTAGTACACCGGCTTTCTGTCTGAACACTCATTCACACCACAAATTCATCATCATATGAAGCAGGATACTCGTATTCAAAAGTGATCCTCATGCAGTCGATGGACAGCGAGTTCTCCTCATCCTCATTTCTATGGTTGTGTCGGGACACGTGGCGCTGTAGGGTGGCGATGTCTGTCACATATTTCATGCTGTACAATAAACAAGGTTACTTGAAACATTTGTTTCAGAAGTCATGAGAAAATCGGAGATGTTTCAAAGATTCTTACTGTGGTATTTTATCATGAACCCACTGATCGGTCACTCCAATGACACTCCACCTGCCAATCAAAAAGCGAGTTTTCAGTTCAGAGAACAAATATACACTGTACAGTGATTTTTCAAAGTTGTAAACAGATTATTGGAGTACATTTTAAAAGAAAACACGATTTCAATAATTCTAGGTAATTTAGCATTTAATTCAATTTGCTAATTGAAATTCACTAGCAGTTTCTGAGTGAAAATTCTTCAACAAATTGTTTCAGTTTTTTTTTCCTACTGTGACTTATAAGAGGTAAGATGAAATAAGAAGCTCACCACAGCATATCTTTGGTGTCTTTAGACATGACCCAGGCCAGCTCAAACATCACCAACGCTGCCTGAAAATAGAATAAAGCAGTTGCATATTTTGAAAAAATATTGCTTATTCCAGTAGTAAACAGCAGCACTAAGTGATACACTGAACATTCATGGAAATTAATAATTAACAAATATTTAATAAATCAAACATTATTTTGACAATACAAAATTGTACAAATATATTAGAGCATGTCAGTTTTAAAAGAGAGTATCTGCATAGTTTATACAATGAAACTTAAGACTTTAAGACATGCACAAAATGAATACCGTATGTCCATACAATCTCAAAATAAATTATATAGATTAGATGATATATCAGATTGTATTATTTGGATTTGAATTTTTAAACTGAATTTAAGACTTTAAGTTCACATTTTGAATTTTCAAAACACTGATGCAATAATCCATAAATATTTTTAAGTCCCACATAGCATTGTTTGTTTAAAAACATTTTAATAAACATATGCATGTAAATAATGCTGTTAATCACAATGTATTGTTATATTAATTAATGCATATTTCAGAGCAACATACATTAGGCTTTTGACTATATAAAATATAATTTTAGACATATAATTTAAAGACATTGATATATGGATCATTTTGTAGCCCCATTTTGTAGTCCTAGTTACCAATCAAACCATCTTCAAATAAATCTGTCACAAATACATTAATGCACGAATGTCAGACCATATGAAATCAGTTACTCACTGATGTTCCATGAAACTCATACTGCTCGTAGTCAAACAGAATCTCTCTCCTGCAAACACAATCACACTTCAGAATGTAGTTAACACACAAAAATATGTCAGCACTGGCAATTGTAATTTGGAGTGATTGTTATGTTCATAATTACTGACCTCCGAGCTTCCCATTCCCGTCTGGCCCGTTGTCGTTCTATTCTCCTTTCCAATGCATCCTGAAGCAGTTAACAAATACATTAGAGGATCTGAATATAAATAATCCAGCTACTTATAACATGCATGGCATTATTATGAAACAAGCCTCATCATATCGCCTTCGTTTCCCAGAAGGCTCTGCGCTGCCATCACTTTCATTTCCAGAATCGTCGCCATCTTCTTCATCCTCCTCATCATCTCGGAAGATGTCATCGTAGGACGGAACACCAAGGTCATCATCTTGCTTTATCAGAAGCTTAATCTATTGCAGTTCAAATAAAGAAATAATTTATTAATAACAATATATTTGACAATAAAAATACATACTTACAATGATGCATTAGAGGAATTAAAATGCTGAACATTTGTACCTGCGTGTCATTATAGACATTAACCACGTCAACAGGTCGGTGTGTGTCACAGATGAAGAAAATGGAGTCTTCCTCAGGCTGAAGGGTCTCCAGCAGGTCCACATTTGCTCCACAGTTTATCAAAACAAAATACTGGTACTAGAAGAAGAAACAGATACACACAACATTTGCTTTTAGATTAGACTCAAAATCTGGAGTATTAACCAAATAAATATCTTCATACTTGATATATAAGACAGGTTTTAAAAATAACAATGCAGACAGCAGAGCATTAGGTGGTACCTGCTCTTTGTGCTCCATAAAGGCGGTCCCCAAATCCTGCCATCCTGCCACAGGAACCAGCGTATACTGGACTTGATCACAGTGAAATAGAGCCTGGGTGGAATAGACAGACAAACGCTAGGACTAAAAATGTTGAATGCTTTTGAGCAAATACTGCAAGAAATTGTTCATTTCAAAACAAGTGCTAGGGGGTCAATGGAAAGGTTTAGAGAAAACCAGCGTTAAAATAAATATAATAAAATAAATATATAAATACATAATAAGATTAAACTAAATACACACATTTTTTTAAACAAATAAAATTTGATTAATAATAAATAAATAATAAATAACCAAATAAAAATATTTGATTAAAAATAAATTTGATCAAAACAAGTAAATATATATATATATAAAATTGTATAAACAATAAAATACATCTAACAGTATAGTACTATAATGAGTAGAAGAAAAGACACAATTTAATTATAAAACAATACAATATTTTACATTTTAGGATGGAGTCTCCGGCATATACAAGATCATATTTGAGAGTCCATGACATCTAAAAGATCGAAGACCCTTGCTCTACTCTAAACAAACTAACCAACCATGCTATATAATAAGTGTTATATAAATAACAATATCTACATCAGATAATAATCCTACTTTCTATGCACAGTTACATCATAATGTTCTCCTTGGGTGTTTTTCCAAATGCATTAGTTGTTTTTGTCTTGTACATAGCATCTTGTGTATTGAATTGCATGTTGTAACATTCATTGTCAAAGTTACTGTAGCATATGAATTTATGACATGACTAACCTGCAGAACTTTACAGGCACACAAAGCATCAATATCAGGAGACACGAACAGGGCCACTCTCTAAAGACATAAAAACATGTAGTTTACGAATGTGTGTTAAACTGTAAGTAAAGAGTTTGTACTATAAACTTCAACCAACAATACAGTAACTTGAAACACATAACATATTACAAATTAACATGTACTTAAAACATTAGCATTTAATTGTAGTACTGTAGCAACTTTGAAAAACTATTAGCTGTTTAGTAAATATCAACAGAATTTGTGACTTGAACGACTCCAGCAAACGAAAAACCAACTTTTACGCACCTGATCATAACATTCCTTTCGAATATCGGTCACAAACATGTTACAATATAAGCTTATAAAGTTTAAATATATAAAACACTATAACTTCTGCGTATGTACGCGTTTTAAGACAAAGTCCTTGTTTTAAACTCAGGATTTCCGTGTTTCGACTCTGGCGCCAAATCCGCAGACAGATGCTATTGTGCCAAATTTGCTTCTTGTTACATTTAGTTCGGCCTTTGCAGAAATAACCAATCGATAAACGACTTAGAGTGACAGGTGGATACATTAGCCAATGGCGTGCGACATCAAGCGGCTCTTCTGTCAAATCCGATACAGATACACAGTTTAACAAAACAAAATATGGCACAAAAAACGGTATAAGAAAAATTAAAAATCTCGCTTTTTAAAAAAATATTTTACCGATGCATTATAATTACTATATTTCATATAGATTTAACAAATTGTATATGTAAGCCGTGTGCAGACGCTTGAAAGAGAGATGTGATTGGCTACAGTTCGTGACGACGCGTTGTTATTTTGTCACGCACTTCCCACTGAAAGGAGCGCTGCTGTGTTTGTTATTGAGTTGTTATCAGTATTCTCTCATCACTGCTGATATTCTGCTGTCAGGCAGATAGAAAGCTAATATGGTGTGTAATCGGATTTAAACTTACCTTTAAATATGCCTTTTAGCATGACGCCTTTTATTGTTATTACTATTAGAACTTGCTAGCTAATGCTAAGCTAAAAGCAATAGAAAGCAGAAATTATGAGATTGGATGTTTGTTGATTTTTTGATTTATAAACTTTTCAGCATAAGGAGAGAATAACAGAAGTGCAGCGATAAAAGTTGTTATTAATTGATCTTTAACTCTTAGTGTACTTCTATAAATAAGTGTGTGTGAGTATAGTTTGTGTTTCAACTGTTTCTGTTGTCTTCCTCCATCAGTTCTCCTTCAACATGTTTGAGCCCCATGTGGGCCGGGTTTTCCAGAACCGTTTCTCAACCCAGTACCGGTGTTATTCTGTATCCATGCTGGCAGGACCCAATGACCGCTCAGATGTGGAGAAAGGAGGAAAGAGTATGTCATGGTCTATAATACTGTACAGATTTTTCAACACAGAATTTATTTAGTAGATTTTGGGTTGCATTTCACTGAACTAATGCGGATAGGTTGTATTTTCAGTAATTATGCCCCCGTCTGCTTTGGACCAGCTGAGTAAGTTACATACATTTAATTAAATATGAAAAACTATATTTCCTGTCATTGTCTTGTGATTTCATTTGTGCTTTGTTTTTCAGGCAGACTTAACATCACATACCCCATGCTGTTCAAACTCACCAACAAGAATTCAGACAGAATCACACACTGTGGTGTTCTGGAGTTTGTGGCAGATGAAGGCATCTGTTACCTCCCTCACTGGGTATAACATATACAGCAGATCGACTCTTACTGGATCTTGCGAGCACTTTTCTTTTTGACACGTTACTGGTGTTGATCGTGTTTCATTTTGTCCTCAGATGATGCAGAACTTGTTGTTGGAGGAGGGTGGATTGGTCCAGGTGGAGAGCGTGAATCTGATGGTTGCCACATACTCCAAATTCCAGCCGCAGAGTCCAGACTTCCTGGATATCACAAATCCTAAAGCTGTGTAAGTATATAAATAACATGCACCTTTTACACAAAATATTTTAACACTAAAACAGCTATTATGTAGATTTGAATGTGCTGATTTATTAATTTTTTAATATTAATATTTTTTCAGATTAGAGAATGGTTTGAGGAATTTCGCATGTCTGACCACAGGAGACGTGATTGCTATCAATTATAATGAAAAGGTGATTGTGTCTGTTAATCAGTATAATAATAATTCAAGTGGTAAAAACCCTGACGCACTAAACCAGAAATTTCTGTCTTCCAGATTTATGAGTTACGTGTCATGGAGACCAAACCAGACAAGGCCGTGTCCATCATTGAGTGCGATATGAATGTAGGGATGCTTATTTTTTACACAGTTCTGCTGGTCAAAAAAGGAATAAATGAATACATTTATTCAGCAAGGATGCGTTACATTGGTCAAAATTGATACGTTAGGAGACTTATAATGTTAAAAAGATTTCTATTTCAAATAAATGTCGTTCGTTTGAACTTTCCATTCATTAAAGAAAAAATGGATCACAGTTGCCACAAAAATATGAAGCAATACAATTGTTTTCAGCATCGATAATAATCAGCATATTAGAATGACTTTTGAAGGTTCATGTGACACTAAAGTCTGGAGCAATGATGCTGAAAATTCAGCTTTGATCACTGGAATAAATTGCATTTTAAAATATGTTCAAACAGAAGACTTTAAAAAACTGACTCAAGCTTTTGAATGGTGCTATACATTTTATATGTGTTTTATCAAATATGTATTATATTTATTGAACACCTTAATGTATCTTTAATTACAATTTTTGTCTTTGAGGTGGACTTTGATGCTCCTCTTGGTTACAAAGAACCAGAGAGACACATGCACCATCCTGAAGAACCAACAGTATGTTCTGACAAACAGAAATCCATTACATCAAACTATGGCACAATCACATATACGTTGTTCTTAATGCTCATGTTTACCATTCTGCTGTAGGAAGAGGAGACGGATCCCTGTAACTATGAGATGGACTTCGGTTTCAGAGTAAGTCAAAGAATGATCATCATTACTGCAGTCTCATGCACCTTCATTTAATATTTGAAATCTAATTAAGACTTGTCCACTTCAATTAATACCTTGATGTCTTTCCTTCCTGTTTTTCTCCACAGGCCTTTACTGGTTCTGGGAATCGTCTAGATGGGAAGAAAAAAGGCATTGAACCCAGTCCAGCACCCCTCGATCCCAGTGACATCAAACGGTAACCGCTGACCACTTCTCATTCTCATGGTCTAAGTTGAAATTACATTTTAATTGCTACTTTTTAATGTATTTTATACAGAGGAATTCCTAACTATGATTTCAAAATCGGGAGGATCACCTTCATCCGCAACTCCAGACAACAGCCCCGCAAAACTGAAACAGTAAGTGAAATTACAGGGCAAATATTTAGGTAAAAAAAAAAAAAAAATCCACATTTCTATATTCTTAGTTTGTCACAAATTACTTTGAATTGGCTCTGTTATTCAAGGAGTAAATAATCTTCTTATTTAAATCATATTTTCTTGTCTCCAGGATGATACAGCCAGCAACTTCACTGCGTTCTCTGGGGAAGGACAGGCCCTGCGCAAAAAAGGCAGAAAACCCTGATTACACACATACAGTTGACCTGAACACGTTAATTCAACTACTGTTTGGTTATTTGTGCTCTTTTTGAACTACCATATGCTCAAAACGGACAGTTATTTCATGACACACACCTGGATTTTTCCATAAGGACGTCACTGATGTTTCTCTGCACGACAAATGTTTTACAAATGGCTTGGTGTACTGAATCCCATCTTTTTCATATATTAAGAAACACAAACCAGTGACCAAACACTTCAGTAACATTTATATGCATAATACTTTGAGTTATTTAAATAAAGATCACCCTGCAATTCATCAGACTTGTTCTTTATTTACTTTAGGATGAGGTTTTATCATATACTTTCTGCTTTATACTTACATCCATATACTATTGTAATAGTTTTATGAAATGTGACATTTTTAGTTCATATGACTTAAAGGAACAGTTCACCCAAAAATAAAAATTTAGCTGAAAATGGACTCGCCTTCATGTCACCCAAGATGTAGATGAGTTTATTTCTTCATCTGGACAAATCTGGAGAAATGTATCATTACATCACTTTCTCACCAATGGATCCTCTGCAGTGAATGGGTGCCACCAGCATGAAAGTCCAAACAGCTGATAAAAACATCACAATAATGCTACCATTTCTCCAAATCTGATCTGATGAAGAAACAAACTCATCTACATGTTGGATGGCCTGAGGCCGAGTCAATTCATTTTGGATGAACAGTTCTTCTATGATGATCAGACTCTTGTTTATACTATGTGCCAGGTCAAATAACTTGACATTCTTTCATTCTTTGACATTTCAGAAAATAATTTCAACAAAGTATAACCACAAGACATTGGTAAATGTCAGCTCATTGTGATAAATTTGCTAAAACTGAACCTTGTCCATGTAAATAATCCAATATTTTGTCAGTAACATTACCAGAAGTTCAGAAAAGTAGAAATTACACTCCAAAAAAGAATTAAAACTCAAACAGATTTTTGTACAGTAAAGCACATACGAAAACATCATTTCTACTTTATAGCCTTCTTAAATGCCCCACGGACATCTGAGTGTCACAATATGTTAACTTGCATACACCTTAGTCAGGTTAGATGCCATATTTAATTTAACGTGGTTGAAAGCTAGGATCTTTACAATGCCACGCACTGTTTGTAATTTTAACAACTCACAGTTATTAATACTGTTTTAAGGAGTTTTGTCTACTAAAAGTTTTTTCCAGAAAGATATTTCTGCTGAATAATCAGCATGTAGTTAAACAGTTCAATCCACTGAACTCAGTGTAATTCAGTCCGCTTTCATTCCTGTCAAAAATGAAATATGGCGCTATCCTGACTAAGATCTACTGAATTGGACCATCACTTTATTATAGATCATCATCATCAGCTATTATAGATGCATTCACTAAACAGACTTTGAATACATTTAATATCAATCTAAACTGATGGTTCTGGGACATGACAAAAGGATAAATTAAGATGTTTTATCTTCAGCATCAAGAAGCTTTATTTAATTAAAGCACTGAAGGTATTTTAAGCCACAGATAAAGCGAAAATATATCCATAACGTCAAAAGAAATTCTGATAAGTTACAACTGAACCATCAAAAACACAAATGAAACGAGTTAAGGAGTATATTGTCTTTCAATTCCTTTGACCAGTGCTGCCAATACACACAGTTTCCTCACTCACAGCCAGAATAAAATCAGCTACTGTTCCCCATTATGTCACTTGAGCAGTTGAAATTCATTCAGTGCTTTTGTCTGACTGAGTGTCATTCACCACTTCAGGAATCAGAGTTGTACTTCCAGATGGCAAACTCTCCGTTGTCACTGCAGGTGGCCAGAAGTCCTGCCTCCTTCGGGTTCCAGGACACGCAGTTGATGTCCTGACTGTGGGCTTTGGCCACATGGGCTGACATGACGAAGACAGGCTGCTTTGGGTCAGCAGTAGGGTCTTCTTTGAACACACGGACTCCATCATCGCCACACGCTGTGGCCAAGGCACCGGTCAGACGACACCTTAACGTCAAGATTAAGAAAAAAAAATGTAAGAAGAAATATAAGAAATCTCTTCAGATGGGGACTTCACATCACGCATCGCAAATTATTTGATTCCGATCGGGGCTTTGGAGCGCATATCGCAAATCATTTGATCTGG
>JAUZSZ010000437.1:2255140-2265859 GCA_034780575.1 Labeobarbus marequensis
TCAAAATTGGATCTACTGAAGAAAAAAAGACACCTACATCTTGGATGCCCTTGGGGTAAGCTGATAGATATCAAATTCTAATTTCAAAGTGAACTATCCCTTTAATTGCCAAATAAAAATTTGAATGGTTAGCTTAATTTTTCATTTAATGTATTTCATTTTATTTCAGCTTTATTTAATTTACAGATTTTTTTAAGTTTTATTATTAGTTTTAGTTGACAATAACAACAATGCAGAGTATTACAATGTACAGCATAAAAACGGATATTTATTTTAAGATTTGCTAAAGATTACATTCAACAATGTTATTAAATTATTGATGTTTTTAAAGATCAACTTTAAGTGAACATTAGTACTTTAAATGTAAAAATAAAGGAAATTACACATACAATTAAATATCCCATATCAAAATACCATTAAATTAAAAAAAACTCTAATAATGGGCCACTGACCAATATGGTACTGACATACTGTGTCACAGTCAATGTCCAGACAGCCAAACAACCATCTTCATGTATCTCAATCCTTGAGAAAGTGCAAAACACATTCTGCCATCATCCCGGGACTACTAGTGGGTAAAAACACAATCAAATAGGTTACCAGGACAGTTACATTTTATCTAATCATCTCATGGTGGTACAGATTTACTTCAACACCTCTGCGTAAGACAGGACAACGTCCACCTGAGAGAGAAGGAAAAACATGGATACTTCCGCCCAATGACCCTTTCAAGTGTCGATTCACATTGCTGGAGTTTTTTCCACAATTGTGAGTAAAGGAAAAAAAAATAAAAAAAAAGTCAAAATGATACCACGTAGCGTCCCACTGGATCACAAAAGGTTTGTCATCAGGGGGCGAAGACCTCCTACATGAGACTTATCCCAGGAGGGGATATGGAAATGCAACAGGCATGGAGCAAACCAAACCCCCCGTGAGGAAAGGAAGATATGTGACGTCTTTAAAAACACCTTCCTCTGACATACAACAGCACAGGCACCATGGGGCTTTTTCACCAGAATTTCCGTATGAACAACATAATACAGGAAACAAACAGTGGGCTGGTATTGAAGTAATACAAAAGACATATTTTGGTAACATGCCACTTTCAAAAGCACTGTAATAAATTGACAGGTGGTGCTGACTCTAATCCACATTGGATCAGAAAATTGTATAAAATCACGGCTTCATATTCATGATCCGGCATTAATTGGGCTATAGCAGAGGCTGATGGTTCATAACAATACAGCACACAGCAAAATAAGCCAGATACCCCTTTAAAAAGCCCCTTAAAAGCCAGATCTGCCTTTCGGATGACACAGTACAGAACTTCAGCATTTATAACTTTAATTAAAGGTCAGCTAAAGCCAAGTTCCTCCGGAGTGCGTGTTATGGTTCCTCTTGCAAACATGAGATTACAAAGCTCTGTTGGTTAATCAGTGGGTTTTCCCCTGTTTTATCACTTCAAAAACGCAGCAGCGAGTCAAATTCCAACCCTCTCCGATTCTTTACGACTGATTTAAAATGACACACTGGCTTAATAAGACTGTATTTGCACATCTTGAGATTTAATTGGACTTCAGGCTCTTCTCATTTGCAGAAAGAGGCAGTGGTTGATGTAACTCTTCAGATAAGACTAGGAGCACTTAGTGTCAGTCCATTTACTGCTAATGAAGCAACTTTGGCACTATGGTTTTAAGCTGGACTGATGCCCGGCACAGCTGCTTCTGTCCTCATTAACGGCATTAGTTTAAACGCTAGTAGATGATTGTTTTAATTAAGACGGTAGCAACTGCTGCGATCACAACATTTACAACTTTCAAATGGAATTTACTGGAAGACGTTACCTGCAATTGTGATGCCAAGAACATCCAACTTGTATAAAATTATATAACAGTAGTGGTTGCTAGGACATGTTAAGGTGTTTTGAGTGGTTTCAGAATCTTGCTATGCGGTTGCTAGGTTGTTCTGGATAGTTTCTAGGCCGTAGTGATCTTTAGGAAATCTAGGGATTTTTTTTACAATGTCATTGTCCAACAGGCAAAACAGTGTAGAAAACAAAAAAGTAATTTTTCATCAAGCTATTTGTTACCTAACCTAAAACCTAATATAATTTACATAATATCAACAAACATGTCATTATACTGTAAATAAATGATTCTAAAGAACTGGTTCTGTTGGTGAGTCAGTCAAAAAGATTTACAAAATCCTAACTCATGAGCAAAAGATGATTATGAAGTGCTTCCTTTTAATACGTCAAAAAGATTCTAATTCGCAAATAAATTACTCATACAAAAGTTATTTTTAAGCAGTCAGCCAAAAATATTCACAAAATACTGATTTGCAAACAAGATTCACAAGTTAGTAAGTAGGGCATGATTTCCAAGATGCGGAAAACGTGGATGGAATCGCAGAATCCAGTCAAAAATGGAATTTAATGTATAAAGCAGAATGTCACGGATTTTGACAAATATTGGATGGATAAATCAAAAGTAGGTCAGTGCACTTCAATCTAGGGCTACAACAACTAATCGATAAAATCGATTATTATCGATAATGAAAATCAGTGACAACGATTCTCATTATCGATTAGTCGGGTCTGCCCACAGTGCACGTCCAACTTCAGCCGGCCGCGTCAAATTATAGCACTGAATAACGCATTTCTATGGGCAAAATGCATCTAAAAATAGTGGAGGAAACGGAATGAGATGCTGCGGGAGAAGTATGTGATCCAAGCTGCTCAAAACATGAGAATTCTTTATTTTAACCTTTAAGCTAACTTAATGCATTAGCGTAAGTTAATGGCTTTCCCTGTCAGGCACTTTGACAGATGCGTGTGCATCCTCAGCGCAAAAACTTTCAGTTTACGGTCATATCCTTATCTGTAAATGTGACAAATTCACGCGAGCATTTCCATTGTTGCGTAAAGGCCCGTCTTGACAGTCTGTGTTAAGTTTTAATTTTTACTGAATGAGTGGCGGCGTGTACTCGCGTCAGACAGACGGAACACAGTAGAGAGGGAGAGAATTAATATTCAGTGCAAAAATATCCATTGTGCTGAAATATCTGTTGTTGTACGTTAAATTTAGGTTTAAAAGTCAACATGTAGTGCACGTATTTTATGAGTAGGAACTGTAAATGGATAACCGCGTGTAATTGTCTGAATATAAATATGAGGTGCTTCATAGGCGCCTTTTACAGGATAAAGAAATGATAAGACGTGACTGTGATCAAAGTGAACGCGTTCCTGCAGAACATTCCTCTCACCTGTTGGTTAACACTGAGTTTATGTTTTTATTCGTCTTTATTATCTTTATTATTATTTTTAACGTAGAGATTTAAACTAGGTTATATTCACTAGCCTATTTTGCTTAACAAGTTTATGTAGGCCTAAGGTTTTAAACAAATTATGTAAGGTTTGTTCCACTGCTGCTCAAAACTAACAGTATTGGTGACTACCAAAATCATTTTTTTTAGCTTTCTGTATTGGTTAGACCTTCAATATGCATAAGCTCTTGTGACGAGTCGGCTGCCTCCCCCCTTTAATATCATCACCACCCCGTCCCTTATTCACCGCCCTTCACCAGGCTCCCGACGGGAGTGGGCGTGTGAGAGTGGAGGGGCGCTGAAACTAGCCCGGTTTGGCGGCGTGTGATGAGGCACACCTGAATAGAATAGGGCCTCATCACCGCCGCAGTTTATATGCCGAGAGCGCCTCTCCTCGAGAGACCGGCCTCTTCTCCCGTGCATGCACGCTGGTGTCCTCGTGGGTCCAGGAAGGGAGCGTTGAGGGACTCACGCCGGCGCCAGTGACGCGAGCCGCCGGACCCGCAGTCCGGTAGATACCGCACCCGTGACGGCCGACGGGCCAGGATGCCGGGCCAGGATGCCGGGCCGTGGAATCCCCCCAGACGCGCCGTGGGCCACAGGAGAGCGAAGCCGCTGCAGGAAGCCGCCGCCCCTCGCACCCCGGACCGGAGAGGGGAGCGCGTGTGGCCACCGGACTCCGCCCCTTCCCTGGACCCTTCCTCATCGAACACTGCCCCTCCTTCACGAACCTTGTAGCACGACGAGGACACCAGATTCCCTGTTATTTTGGACATCTTTTTTCCCCTGGACACTTTATTTTGATTATTTCTGTTGAATAAAAGCCTCTCTGAGGCCTGACGCCACACCCACTGTGTCTGTCGTTTGCTCCTCCCACCACAGAGGCAAATGATATTACAGGCTGTGTTGTGATGTATTTTGGTATAACAAATGAAAGTTTGTCTGTAGTTTTGGGTCTGTGGTGTACAGTAACGTGGGTCATTTTCCCTTCAGACATCTGTTTTTTGAGGCTGTTGTTGCGTCACTCGGTTCAGACAGTGTCAAAAATGGTAACCCCCAGAAAACATCAAATGGACAATATAGAGCAATTTAAATTGTGTTTTCCTGATTCCTCAGAGGTAATGTAGTTGTTCTTTCACAGTGATTCATTTGTTTGCTTTTTTTTTGTTGGTTTTTTTTTTTTTTTTTTTAAAGTAATTTAGAAGCTGTAGCATTTTGGGGTTATATGAGTCACTAAAAACAAGTTTTTGAATTAGGACATTAACATTTAAGCATTTTGGCCCAAGTTATTATTTTTCATTACTACTAATAATAAATATTTGATATTTTTTAGTTTTTGCATGTATGGATGGTACTGTATAAGAGATTTTTGGATGGTAGCCTATAACAGAACTCCCAGCACAACCTTCTCTGTCGTAACAAATAAATAAATTAATAAATACCCATACCTATAATAAATACCAAATAGGCGTGTTTGGATGTGTTCTTTGACTGCTCGTTGCCATACCAAATGGTGAGATTTTCTGTAAGAATATTGACAGGTTACAGTTAATTAAACAGAAAAGGGCTGATTTTTCATATAGGAAATATGAATATGTAGGGAAGGCCTCTCAGGCCACAGAACAGTCGCTCCAGGGACTCTTTTAAAGTACATGGGCTCGTCCAGCCCATGTACCCTAACTTTTCTGCTTTTTATTCAGCTTAGCTACAGCTATAGCTGGATGTCTTTGTCCATATTAGGCATTTCCTAGCAGGTCAGATATTATTATCTCTATGAGTCTCTTTTGCACTTTCTGCGCAAGAGCGCCCTCTGGCTTCGAGTATGAATGAACCATACACTGCAAGATAGTGTTTAGCGCTCCACGTTTACATCGCCTTGTTTTGGATACAAATAAAATGTCAGTTCATACATAGACTGTCTTGACTCTTTGAATTTAAATCTAGATTTACACACTTGCTCATGAACAACTACTACGTGGGCCGAATTCACGTTTTATTATAAGTCAGGTGTGGACACGTCCCCGACGTATTCTATGCCTGTTGCCCTCAGGGTAATTGAGGAGAGAGACATCAGTATCACGAAATGATCAATGTACATTTTGTCATTAAAAGGAATTAAAAGCACCGAACTGCTTGTGAAGGTTAAACAGAGATAATGCAGTGAATGCTCAGTGGTTCAGAACTGTCAATGATCAGGACATCACTGGTTGAGGTACTACAGGGACCTGTCAGTTATTCCTTTAATGTTCTGTGGTGTCAAGTTTATATTACCTTTATTTTATAGCACTTTGTACAACAGAGATTGTCTTAAAGCTGATTCACAGTATTAGACATGAAAGTAATAGAATCAATGACGCAAACTTCAAAAATGAGACAAATCCAACATTCTGCTATAAAGCAGCTGTAGCAAGATAATTGAGTTCAGTGTTGGTTCACTCCAGTTCAATAGCTGTGTAAAGTTCATTCATTATGAAAAAGCTCAGTTCAGATATAAAGTAGATCTTCAGAAGACAAGCTCAAATCATATTGGTCTTTGCTGGTAATAAAAAACAAAATACAGAATGAAAAAACAACTACAACTCCAAATTCTCAAAGGTCCCAGAATACAATTATAAAGCTTGTTTAGCTCACTCTGTTTTAGTGATTTCAATTATCCTATGGTTTGCACTAGAGCTTTTTCATCTAGGCCTCCACATTAAAAAAATAATTTCCTCTAAATCGATTTTAAGTGGAGTAAATCCTTGGAAACAGGAGTTACATGGCTACTCTTCACACTTGTTAATCAAATTGTGTACTCATAAGAATTCAGATTAGTATTTTATGGTGTTAAACAATAAATACTTACAGTGGTCATGAACTGCCTCTGTGGTACCCTTATAATGTTGTCAAGATTCTTACATCAAAAATCATAATTTAGAATAGGCTATTTTCTGTCCTGATTTTAACCCCAGCATCAGAACTATCTGTTTGAATAAGCATGGTGGATTGTAGACTCAGAAGTAAATGCCCACTGCTATAGTGATCACGTACTAAAAACAGTTACTCACACTTTTGTGTTGCGACATTACTGCCTGATCAAATACAGTTGGCACAGCGTCGTCTTTTAGTTTCAATCTTTCTGAAAACCCCTAGCTGAATTGTGCCTTGTTGGTAAACGAATCTGCGGTGAAATGAAGTGAACAAAGGACCAAGTTCTTACTGATGTGGTCTGGAACTTCATTAAAAATAGTCCATCCACACGTTCCTAATGTTAGCCTCAGAAGCAAGGCAAAGTAAAGACTGTTTTTCCACAACATGGCACTGCAAAGCACCTTGTTGTCTTGAGAGCATCTTTATCATTTGGTTTCTAGACCTGCGTTCACCTGTCTTGTAAACGCTACATGTGCAAATCGGTGGGCGGGGCTAAACAGGCAGCGATGTCGAAGCAGGCGTTGATCTTCTTCTGCGGAGGCATTTCTTATCCACACTATTACATCCAGAGAGGCACATTCCACAAGCTGTCATTTTGGCAGACTGGTTCAATATAAGCAATTTTTAGACTAACAAGAATGATTTGATTTCTGAACCTTAAAGGATGTCAAAAGATCAAGGGAATTTTGATCTCTCAGTTCATGACCCGTTTAATGGGAAAACGACATATATTGTCATTAGTGCAATGTAGAGTATAATTATTGTGCCTTCATATGGTTTTGAAATGACCCTGCTTCCCACTTCTGTAGTCAAAATTAAATTGCGCTCAAGTGCTTTGTTGTTGGAGATAATAAGAAAAACAGTAGGACAGAGAAATGCAATATGCATCAAATGATTGGAGTTATTGTTAATAACTTCTAAGCAAAATAATTCTGAGGATATTGATAAGAGCACCATCACTGCAACTGATGTATATTTTGTGACGCTCTGACTGAACTGATACCAAAATATCTCAATAGTACTTAAGTCTGTACTCCATTATTTAACTTTACATGCACTGGTACATGCTTTTATCCAAAGTGCCTAACATCACATTCAAGGTTTACTTCAAGGTTATTCATTAGGTTATGAGAAGAAAAAAAAAACTGAATTGATTTAGTAAACCTCCATTTATTCTGGCTTTAATGGGAATTTATTTAAATATTAGCCAAACATGTTTTTAAGCACATGCTGGAATCTTGGTCTCTTTACAGATGTCTCTAAAAACAACACGTCACATTCTATGGCACATTTTGTATTTTAAGTTAAAAGAAGGGGTCACTAGCTATGAAATTTATTTTTGAAAGAATTTATTTAAACACTTTTACATGTTTGATCAAGCATTTATTGTATACTTATATCCCACCTGTGAAAGCAGTTACAACAACAGCATAGCAATTGCACACAATGAGTTTTAGATATACAATCTGTGTTAAGTGTTTAGATTTACAAAAAAAATTAAAGTACAATTACATATTTTAAAAAAACATGAAAATCATCCAGATAAGACGACGACATTCTTGAATTAAATGAAAATAAACCACTGCATAAAGATAAATTCTGTTGAATGAAAGCGCATAGATCGATTTGCTTCTCGCCTGCTGTTACTTCTGCAACTACCAACTGCTTTCTGTTGCTTTGGTTTCTATAGACTGATGAGGAGTAAATCACATGTGAGTAACTTGGACATAATGAGAACTTAAACATGCACACAGTTTCTGAGTATTAGTTGGGAGCAGTGTTGACTGTCAGAAGAGTTTAAGAGCTCATGGCTAGATCATTTGTCTCAAGTAACGATTCACTGCCAGCACTTTTTTTTAACATTACATGTGTGTTCATACACACACATCTTAGACTGCATTCGATTTCAGCAGATAAACACCATAATGTCTTTAAGGTGGAATATTGTGTGGTTGTGCGATGACTGAAACAGCTGCGGACATTTAGAGCTCGTTCACATCGCTCAAAGAGTGGGTGCCGGTGGCTCTTTTGATTTATCTGTGTGAAAGTTAAAGCTGCTTCCTGCTCAAATGCACATCCCACAGCTCCCTGGAACCCTTCATTTTGCCAGTTCTCTCCACTGCCAGAAGATTAGCATCCTTCCTTCACAAATAAGCACTGCAGTAACACTATGGCTGCATCCAAAATTGCATACTTCCCTATTATACAGTAGGCAAAAAACAGTATGTGACAAAAGAAGCATGTCCGAATTCACAGTACTCATAAAAGTGTAGACAAAAAGTAACTGACTGACCTACTACTTCTGGTTGAAATTCTGAAGTGTGTATGCAGTGGACACTTTACTCTCTCATGAGGTCATGAGAGAGGATTTATGAATTGCAGTGAAGCTATGCAAATGACACTGGTAGGTCAGGTGACAATGACAACATGGTGAATGTATTACATCTGGATTATATTCATACAGAATATTGAGCACGTCTGATTTCGCTCCCCTAGTGACGTTGCAAAGGGATTTCTTTATAATATTATGGCCCCTTAATCTGTAAGTTTCCACCCACGGCACCGTCATTTTGATTTGGCAAGCGACAACGGTGTACCAGCTCTAATGCCATGGCGAAAGTTTGAGCAAAACATGCTAAGTGTTCTGCCTTTGGCTGCACAGACGATCACAGAACACTGTTTATAGTCCCAGCCTCAGAGGAGACAACAGAGCAGTGGATTTATTGATTTATTTACTATGTATATTGCTGCTGCCACACAGATCTAAAATAATCATGCAATTTATTTCCCAGCTGTTTACCTTCACAGACATAACAGACTGTTTTTGTAACTCGTGTGTGTGTTTTTAGCGTAAACTTGTGTGTGAATGAGAACTTAGTTTAGTACTCACATGCTGTGACAGCCGCTTTCTGTCCATGTGCTTCGGATGTGTGCACTCAGAAAACCGTATATCAGAAGTTTAAACTAATATGGTTTAAAACGCATGATTTCAGTGCGATAAACATGATAATCAGAACCAAAAAAGATGTTTTTAGCAGGTACCAGCTGTAAAGGGGGCGGGGTGCAGCAGCTCATTTGGATATAAAGAAACAGGCACGAAAATCAGAGCTTTTCTGCTTCCGCTCAAAATATGCATTTTCAAAATGATATAAAATGATATGTGGGGTATTTTGAGCTGAAACTTCACAGACACGTTCTGTCGACACCAGAGACTTATATTACATATTGCAAAAAGTGGCATAATATGTCTCCTTTAAAGAATTGCTGGAAAAAGAATTGTGATATATAAAGTTTATCACAATTACAAATTCAAATTAAATTCAAATTATTTAAAAAAAACAGAATTGTGAGTAAGATGTAAACACTGGAAAAAATCAAAACTGCGAGAGCTTGAATGATGAGGCATTTAAGAAAAACAAAATGGGCTGAAACATTTTTAAATAAAGTCATACTTATTTGGAACTAGAAGTTGTTGCAAGAATGATCACAGAATTTCCATTTTTGGTTGAAACATGAAAATGAAAACATGAAAAGCTGGCAACTAAGAACCCCCCCCCCCAATTAGTTTGTTTGTCCCACTTCAAAATATTCCCATTCAATTTGATTTGATATACAACATTTATATTTCAAAATCAAAATGAAGTACATACATATGTGACCATGGACCACAAAACCAGTCATAAGGGTCAATTTTGTGAAATTGAGATTTATACATCATCTGAAAGCTGAACAAATAAGCTTTCCATTAATGTATGGTTTGTTAGGATAGGACAATATTTGACCGAAATGCAACCATTTGAAAATCTGGAATCTGAGGGTGCAAAAAAAATCTACATATTGAGAAAATCACCTTTAAAGTTGTCCAAATGAAGTTCTTAGCACTGCATATTACTAATCAAAAATTAAGTTTTGATATATTGACGGTAGGAAATTTACAAAATATCTTCATGGAGTTTGATCTTTACTTAATATCCTGATGATTTTTGGCATAAAAGAAAAATTGATAATTTTGACCCATACAATGTATTTTTAGCTATTGCTACAAATATACCCCAGCGACTTAAGACTAGTTTTGTGGTCCAGGGTCACAAATGTGCTTTCTTATAACCAGAAGCTCAATCTGAAGTTTCTTGACTTGTCACAGACAAACCAAACAGCAGGAGCTGTTCAAACCTGACGCAGGTGCTGGACAACTGGAAATACGCCATCATGTACCAGGTGAAGGACATGCTGGTCAATGATCACGCGTCCATCTTACCAGAATATGTCAGGTGGGCTGTCAAGTGTTGTGGTTTGGTTTCATGAAACGAGGTCTGGTCTGTCCATGGCACGCATATTGCAGTCCACTCCAGCCTCAGACCATCTGGACATTTTCTCTGTGACATTTTTTCATTTTTCACAGCAGCTGGAGAAAATTGGGATCATATGGCAAAAAAGGAAATGATTATTAATCCAAAATATGCTTTGACTAAAATAAACCACCTA